>CAUYSK010014551.1:0-21900 GCA_963575035.1 Avahi laniger | reverse complement strand
TTCAGCTTTAAGAAACAATGGCGATATAGCACCTCTTGTATACTCCTGGATAGAGCTGGAATGCATTCTACTAAGTGAGGTATCCCAAGAATGGAAAGACAAGCACCACATGTACTCACCATCAAATTGGTATTAACTGATCAACACATAAGTGCACACATAAGAATAACATCTATTGGATGTTGGGCAGGGGGGAGGGGGGAAAGGGGAGGAGGGGACAGGTATATGCATACACAAAGAGTGCAATGTGCACCACCCGAAGAATGGACATATTTGAAACTTGGACTTGGGGGAGGGACAAGGGCAACATACATAATCTAAACATCTGTACCCCCATAATATGCTGAAATAAAAAAAAAGAAGCAGTATAATTAAACAAACTGTGCACCTAAACTATCCACATGGTTTTGTCATCTTAGCAGTAGCTTGTTTATGCCAACAGTGAAGAAGCCTGCAGAGCACGTGACAATGAAATTGCAAAAGGAGTTGTTCACACCTTGTTGAGAATTGAATATTTTTCCTTGCAAGAAGTGGTCCAAAGCCTGGAAGAAGTGATAGTCAGTTGGTGCAAGGTCTCATGAATATGGTGAATGACAGAGGGTTCCCAAGTCCAGCTTCTGTGGTTTGAGCAGTGTTGTTTGTGTGACATGTGGTCGAGCACTGTCTTGCAAGAGGATTGGCCTGTCTCTATGGACCAATCTTGGCTGCTTAATCGCAAGCATCCTTATCAGTTCATCCAATTGGTTGCAGTAGACATCCACTGTAATTGACTGACCAAATTTCATGAAGCTGTAGAGGATAATACCAGCAATGGACCTCCAAACAGACATCATTAGCTTTTCTTGATGAATATTTGGTTATGGACTGTGTTCGGCACTTCATCTTTATCCAGCCATTGTGCCAAATGTTTGTAATAGTCAAAAAGAATCCATTTTTTATCACATGTAACAATATGATGTAGAAATGATTAGCCTTTATATCATGACAGCAACAAAAGGCAAGCTTGGAGACGCTTTCTCTTCTGACGCTTGTTTAATTCATGCAGAACCCATCTATCCAGCTTCCTTACCTTGCTAGTTTGCTTCAAATGGTCCAGTATTGTTGGAATAGTGACATCAAACTTTGCTGCTAATTAACATGTAGGTTGAGATGGATTCACTTCCACCACAGCTTTCAGCTCATCATTATCCACCTTGGTCTCAGGTTGCCCACGTGCCTCATTTTCAAAATTAAAATCATCAGAACAGAACTTCTCAAACCATCAGCATACTGTGTGTTCATTAGCCACATCCTTCTCAAACACTTTGTTGATATTTCAAGCTGTCTGCACTGCAATGGTTCCATGATGGAACTCATATTTGAAAATAACACAAACTTTTGACTTACCCATGGTTTCACAAAAATTGCTCTAAAAAAATTTTGAAAAATAATCACAAGTCAAAATGTGCATTTGAAAGACTGAGTATGTACCTTCACAATATAAGTAAAACAAGAAGTGTCAAAGTAAAATGCCAGAAATATCAACTGTCAAACTTAGTACTTAAAAAACTCAGACATTTCATACTTAATAACCTAATATTTCCTTTGGATTTTGACAGCCCATGGTGAAAAGCACTGTTTTATCTACCAAGGACTTTGCCAACTTAAATCTTGATGAGAAGATATGCAAAGAGAGATCACTGGGAATTCTGGTGGAGTGGAAAATCAGAAGTTGTTGAACACCATCAGATCTGATCTTTCTCAGACTTACACTTTTCACCCAGGGGAAACCTGAACCACATCATCCCTTACCAAGTCCTAGTTTAGTCACATGAGGAACCCTGCTCCCTAAAATAAAACAAAGGCTTATAAAACACATGGCTGCTGTCGTCTGACTGCTCAGTAGAGGGATGATTAGTTTTTCAATGATAAATTCTTAACCATTTCTGGAAAATGATGACTAGTCACCAATTTGCCCTTGGCCACTGAATTGAGAAAAAGAACAGTGTTCCTTAATTGATACTATAAGCCCTTTTTCTCTGTGTGTGGTGGGACTGTTCCTAAGAAGTCAAATCGCCTATTGTTAGTCCCTAATGTTCAACAGAAACATGACTTGGTAACTCCAAATAAACAAATCATAAATTATTTCATTTACTCCACTTCATTGCCCCATAAGTAAATGTCATGAAGGTGGATGTACACAGCTGCACATATCTGTATGACTTAGACAGGAGCTAACATAAAAAGATTTGTTTCATTAAGTAAGTAATCTGGACTTTAGGGGAAAGTTTTTTAACCAGACTTATCACCATTATACAAGTAGCCAATTGTCCAAGTAATTTACAATCTTCCTCAGTGTGTATAAACCTCGGAAAATGAAAACCCACATGTAATCTTTCCTATGGCCTGAATCTTGAATGCGCCAAATCCATGTTCTCTAACGACAATATTTATCACATCACACATCCTTATATTCCCAGCACCTGACCACCAACCCACCCAGGACTTTCCATGGCCCTTTACTCCCATTCCCATTGAAACTAATTTCTCAGTCTAGTTATCATAATCTTCCAGTCTTTCTCTAGTTGAATTTCCCAATTCTCTTCTAAATACACCTGCCGTTCAAAGCCAGCAAGACCCTTCTAGGTCTCCAAAGAAACCTTGCTTGTTCTTGAGTCTTTTCCTTGTATTTATGCCTTTCATTTGAAGGATTTCTTCCAAGCTTCAGGTCCAGTTCAAAAGGTAATCCCTTAAGGGTTGCATTCTGCAATTAATACCTCCACATTAGGCCTTTTTTTCTTTACCTTCCAACAGCGCTAATCTTCTGTACCACATGATTTAGCAATGAATTATATAATATTTCAAAAACTTTACTCTTGTTTTATGCATTTTGGTCAAAGATCACTGGAATATAAGATTCATTTTTTAAAATTTTGTTCACTGCTATAATCTCAGCCCCTAGAATAGTGTCTGAACGGGCTTGATAAATATTTATTGAATGAGTAAATGATTGAATAAATGTCTCCCCTGTAGGACTTAGAATTTCTCAAGAATGAGGACCGTATTATTATCCTTCTAATTGTACTTCCCATAATCTACTGTGGGATTGTCTTAGTCCATTTTCTGTTGCTTATAACTGTATACTTGAGACTGGGTCATTTATAAAGAAAAGAAATTGATTTATTATAGTTTTGAAGGCTGAGAAGCCCAAAGTTAAGGGGCTGCATCTGGTGAGACACTTCTGGTTGGTGGGAACTCTCTCCATAGTCCCAGGGTGGCACAGGGCATCACGGGGTGGGGGCTGTGTGTGGGGCCATGAGGGAGCTAAGTGTGCTAGCTCAGGTCTTTCTTTTTCCACAAGTCCCATTAATCCATTAACCCATGAATCCACTAATCCATGAATGAATTCACCTCTTAAAGACCCCAGCTCTCAAGACTTCCCCACTGGAGATTAAATTTAAACATGAGTTTTGAAAGGGACAAATATTCAAACCATAGCAGGCGTATATCCCATTTACCAAATACTCACACTTCTGCAAAGCCCAGTGACTAAGAGTATAATTCTGTGTCAGATTTGGAGATGAATATAATGAAATGATTATGTTGTAGCAGTCACTGCCTACATTTTTCCTGGGAAAAGAAAGAAAGGAAGAGAGAGAGAGAGAGAGAGATCTATTAAGTACGGAAAGATAATAACTGTCCTTTAAAATTGAAAATGAGACTACTTATCATTTAAGGAACATGGGTCTTTCTTAATCATGTTTCATACAATCATCGTTAGGCAGTTATTTCTGCTCCTCAGAGAACAAAGCTCATTAAAAATAATATCCCCTCAGATTTCCATGTGGACACATACCTCTAAAGTAGATAAGGGAGACAAACATTATTATACCCATGCATGGATGAAAAAAATCAGTAAGTTTGTCTTATCAAATGTTAATGGCTACTAAATGGCATAGCTGAGACTAACAGGGATTCCTTCACTAGTTTGCCTCCCCTATTTTTATGATGCTTTTTGAAAGGTTTCTGAATGATAAAGATAATTTCAATGTCTATTAACTTTTCATTTTTTCAGCATGCTCTTTCTTTGTCTCCTCATGACTCTTAATGGTATCTACCTTCCTTCCTCCGATTCTTAGGAGAATTGAATTGTTACTAGGCAAATTGTTGCAATTCTGATGAAGCAGAATAATTCCCTAAAATAGTAACCGGAGCATTATTACTAATTCTGTTTCTTTGTGAAATCATTACCAAAAAACCCAGATTTTTTTTTTTTTCCCAACCTGGACTTACCACTTTGGGAAGGAGAAAATGCAGAGAATAGAAGAGTCAAATCTTGACTTTTTATTACTAAAATATACTCTAGAAACCCAGAGCAGAGCATAATGTTCAGAGCCAAGGCTTTCATTGTGAGAGCCAAGCTTTTATGACAGAGAAAAAGTTTTTTGAGTCAACTCAGACGGAATAAGAACACAAATATTATACCATAAATAGTAGTGTTAGGAAGAAGACAGATTTCCTTCAAAAAATTGCACAAATTCAATCTTCTGGAGGGAAAAGAGAGTTGAGATGGAAAAGAGGAAAAGATGTAGCAGGCACTGCGTGAGTCTCAGAGACAGGACTCCATGCTCCCATCCTCCCCTCATGTACATCGGGGAGCCCTAGAAAGTGATATAAACTGAAGTTGGGTTTCAGGTGGGAGCGGGCAGTCCAGCAGGCCCAGGGTGCAAGCCTTTCCAATGTGCCCTGCCCCTCAGCGCAGTGAACTAGGCCAGGAATTGAAATAATACCTAAGAAGAAAGGGCATGTGAGAGAGCATCAACATATCCTATGTCTTCGAGGACTATTTTGGATCAGAAGAGTCCCAGCAAGAGACTGCCATCAGCAGCAGCAGCACAGGTGGAACAAACCCAAGCCCCCAAAGGATCGCAGATGCCAGCAGGAGAGACAGAGGTCAGTGACTGTCTGAAGGAGGTAAACACCATGGGTGACAACAAAATGCAAGGACAGCTATGAGAGCCCCTTGCCTGAATATGCATAACAATGCCCCCGTCCCCCTAAGAACACATTTAGATGCCACTCTGGGCTAATGAAGAGTGAGAGAAAGAACATGAGTTGATTGGGTTTAAATTTAAGCCTGCCCAGAAGTGACTAGATTAAAGTTCCCGTTACGGAAAATGGAGCTCAAGAGAGTCATTAAGTCCAGAAAAATAGAGAAGTCATAATTTTGCATGTTTGTGTCTCTACTGGTGAAATTTGTAGACAAAACACACACACACACACACACACACACACGCGCGCGCGCGCGCGTGCGGCGATGGGCTGGGAAGTGTGCTGACTACTGTGGGATGTGGAGCCAGCAAGGGGACGTCAGATCCATTTCAGAAGCTGGGCCTGTCTTCAAAGGGCTTTGACTTGCCGACCCCTGGCTGGCCTGCGTCCTCCTCTCAGAACACACCAGACAGACGAGTAAACACAGATCACCAGGGGACCACATGTTTTCTTCTTCTTCCAAGTGCTCTGTGGCTGTGTGCCTCCCCCTCACCGAGACTTTTTATCTAGGTCCTCCTGACTGATGTGCAGGCCCCACGGAAGCTTCCTCGTTCTTCCGTAAGCCAAGCAAAAATGCAAAACATGATGATCAAACTCGTAGGAGATTTCCAATATTGGTGAAGAGCTGCTCCCCCAGCTTTTCTCAGATTCATGGTCTACAGCGCATGAAACCCGACTTTATTCATTCCTTTGAACACAACCTTTCCCTCGATGGTTCCTTCCTTGAGAGGCTGATGTTCCTGGGAAGGGCCCTGGTAAGTCCCTAACTCTTCTCCATGAAGAAGTTATCATACTCTTCGGCTCTGTGACATGGTTGACCTTGAGAAGCAGAAAACAGAAAAGTAAGAAAGAAAGCAAAGATTCTAAAAGGGAGAGGAGTCCAAAAGGAGGAGGTGAGGAGTAATTTGCTCATCACATTTCTTGAGGATGGATCCAAGTACGCAGTAAACTACCTTTGGATGCTGCTAAAAGAAATGGCCATAAAAAGGGATTAAATCGTGTTATTTGTAGCAACATGGATGGAACTGGAGGTCATTATGTTAAGTGAAATAATCCAGGCACAGAAAGACAAATACCACATGTTCTTACTCCTATGTGGAAGCTAAAAACGTTGATCTTCTGGAGATAGAGAGGAGAATGATAGTTGCTAGAGGCTGGAAAGGGTGTGTAGGTGGGGGTGGGGGATGAAGAGAGGTTGGTTAATGGATACAAACATACGGTTAGATAGAAGGAATAAGTTCTAGTGTTCGATAGCGGAGTAGGGTGTAACAACAACGTAGGGTACATTTCAAAATAGCTAGGAGTACTTGAAATGCTCCCAACACATAGAAATGACAAATGCTTGAGATGCTAGATATCCTAAATATCCTGACTTACAGATCTTTGCACATTCTGTGATGTAACAAAATATCACATGTGCCCCATAAATATGTAAAATATTATGTATCAATAAAAATAAAGATAAAAGATGTTAGTAGTTGTTTTTTAAAAAAAGAAAAGAAATGGAAGGCAGGTTAGAGACAAGAATGCCTGATAAAGAAGAGAAGGAAAGAAGTGTTGTAATAAGTGATCTCTGATACATTTGTATTCCATAGTTCCAAGTCGGCCAAACTACATATCCATCGTTTTGGAATGACGCTGGATCATATGGTAGTTCTATTTTTAACTTGGGGGAACTTCCATACTATTTTCCATAATGGCTGCAAAAATTTTCATTCCCACCAAAAATGTACAAGGGATCCCTTTTCTCCACCTTCTCACCAGCACTTGCTATTTTTTTTTTTTTAATAACAGCCATCCTAACAGGTGGAAGGTGATATCTCATTGTGGTTTTGATTTGCACTTTGCTAATGAGTTGTGGTATTGAGCACCTTCTCATACACCTATTGGACATTTACATATCTTCTTTGGAGAAATGTCTATTCAGGTTCTTTGTCTATTTTTTATTGAATTATTTTATTTTATGCTATTTAGTTATATAAGTCTCATGTGTATTTTGGATATTGACCCCTTATCAAGTGTATGATTTACAAATATTTTCTCCCATTCTACAAGTTGCTTTTTTGTTTTGTTGACCATTTCCTTTGATGTGCAAAAACTGTTTAATCTGATGTAATCCTACTTGTTTATTTTTTCTTTTGTTGCCTGTGCTTTTGATGTCATATCCAAAATTTTATTGCTAGGTCCAATGCCAAGGGACTTTTTCCCCCATTTCTTCTGGAAGTTTTACAGCTTCAGGTTTTGTGTTTAAGTCTTTAATCCATTTTGAGTTGATTTTTGTGTATGATATAAGATAAGGGTCCAATTTTATTCTGTTGCCTGTGGATATCCAATTTTCCCAACACTATTTATTGAAGAGACTATTCTTTCCCCATTGTGCATTCTTGGTGCCCTTGTCAAAAATTAGTTGACCATGTATATGTGGGTTTATTTCTGAACTCTGTATTCTGTTCCATTGGTCTATGTGTCTGTTTTTATGCCAGTACCATACTGGTTTGATTACTATAGCTTTGTGATATAATTTGAAATCAGGAAATGTGATGCCTCCAATTTTATTCTTCTTACCCAACATTGCTTTGGCTATTCTGGGTCTTTTTTGGTTCCATATAAATTTGTGGATTGTTTTTTTCTATTTCTGTAAAAAAAAATGTCATTGGAATTTTGATAGGGTTGCACTGAATCTGTAGATCTCTTTGAGTGTTATGGACATTTTTAACTATATTAATTCTTCTACTCCATGAACGTGGAATACATTTCTGCTTATTTGTCTCTACTTTAATTTCTCTCATCAATGCTTTATAGTTTTCAGTGTACAGATACTTCACCTCCTTGGTTAAATCTATACCTAAGTATTTTATTCTTTTTTGCTGTTATTGTAAATAGGATTGTTTTCTTAATTTTATTTTTGGATATTTTGCTGTTAGTGTATAGAAATGCAACTGATTTTGTATGTTGATTTTGTATCCTGCATCTTTACTAAATTTGTTTATTCTAACAGTTTTTTGTGATGAGTTTCTTAGCATTTGACTGATTAGCTGAAGCTTAAATTCTTCTGCAAATAAGAGAATGGCACCCTTATACCAATGTAGTCCAGAAGCTAAAACCAACTTTTGTAACTATCTTATCTCATTCTTTCTGGATCACAGCCCAATCAAGGAGATAAAGTATTCTAGTTTGAACATCCAGAAATTTGCTTTTGACTTTTACTTACAGCAGAGAAAGAGAGAATAGAAAGAGTGAAGGGGATCTCTGAAAACTCTCTAGGAGGAACGTCAGATGCAATGATGGGAAGGGAAATTCCTTCCCAAGGGAAGGGGCAGCAACTCTTAAGTGCCCCGGGGGCTGGAATGGGTGATACAGAAAGCTCCACCTTCTTCATGATAACATCCTCAGAGACCATTTCAGGTCTCCTTTCACACCTGGTACATATTTATATGGTACCAGAGAAGGGATTTTCATTTTAAATTATGCATATGGATTTGCACCTTTATTCTATCAGAATCAAACTAAATGTTATTCCGCAACACTCTATAAACTTAATGATACAATGTGACTAGGACTCTTTCCTGAAATATGACATTCTTCAGGGACCTGAAAGTATTAAAGGATCTGGATGCCAGGGCCAAATCATACCTCTGGAGCCACATAGAAGTTCCACAAGTACTTATAGGCCAGCGACATATATAATCTTGGTTTCTGTGAATTCCATCAAAAGATTTATATGCAAAGTCCTTGAAAAACCAGAGGTACCAAGGCATGAAAATGAAAGCCATCCATACCTGGGCAGAGTTGTCCAAATCCACACTCAACTTCAGGTAACTGATGGCCTGGTTAAAGCAGAGAAAAAAAGTAAAAATTTCAAATTAGAAAAGAAATTAAACTTCTGCCATTGTAATTTCATAATGTAACAAATTTTATGAAATTAGAAAATCTATTTTGTGTTGAACTCAATGAATATTTTAAGTCAACATTAATCAGTAGCTATTTTTAAAATGTTTTGCATTTTTTCGACCCAGCATAAGAGATTTGGAAAAGTAACTTAATTCAGAATTTTTTTTAAATTCAAAGATTTTTATCTTCATTTCTCAGATTTAATTTGCATTTTGTCTGATTACTATACAATTGAGTTCATTTGAGGCATAATAATCTATACAGAAAGAGTAAATATGCATATATTTTCATGCATGTATATATGTAGGATATTTTGAAAGAGGATTCTAAAGACCAAACTGGCCCTACCACTTATTGTGACATGCTAGATAGTCTTTGTAGCCTTGGATAAATTATCTA
The DNA here is from genome assembly GCA_963575035.1 of Avahi laniger. Taxonomy (NCBI): domain Eukaryota; kingdom Metazoa; phylum Chordata; class Mammalia; order Primates; family Indriidae; genus Avahi; species Avahi laniger. The sequence goes on along the minus strand of CAUYSK010014551.1, from coordinate 12,579 downwards.
GCTTCACAGGACCTGTTTATTCATTTATAAAATGGATATAATCTACTCTCTCAGGATTATTATGTATAGTAAATGAGATAACAAATATGAGAGCAATTCATTTTTAAATATGTATTTATTTTACATATTGGTAACATAAAGGCATATATCCTGTTTTTATGTCTTCTTGTAAAAGGGTCTGAGTCCTCCAGAGCTGGGATGGCTTATATGTGATTCAGTCACTCAAATCTTTTGGGGACTCCTATGACAAATCAACTCTTAGCACCTAACAAAAGTTCGTCACTTCTAATCCTTACTTAGTAAATGTTTCTAACAGTCTACCAGCACTGTCCTAAATAGCACTTTCTGTGATGATGGAAATATTCTATATTTCCACTGACCAAAATGGTAGCCACTAAACACAACTGGCTACTGAGCTTTTGAAGTGTGATTGGTGCAAAGGACAAAATGAATTTTTAGTTTCATTTCATTTTAATGAATGTAAATGTAAATTGCCATATGTGACTAGTGGCCACAATATTTGACAGTGAAGGCAGGCTAAAAGGTTGAAATAGCTATGTTTTAAATACTATTCTCAGAGCCTGTGTTTCCCTAGTATCCTACACCACTAAGAACAATCCAAATCTGTCTCCACTCCATGGTGGCTGCCAACTCTGTAAAGGAGGGGAGTATGTAAAGCATACCAAGGCATTATAAACAGACAGTGCAACTCACAATGGTGGGCCCTCACTCCCAAAGAGGTCCCTTCAGAAGATCACTTAACCAAAAAGATTGAAAGGCCAATAGTGGAATTTTCAGAACCGAAACAAGAACATGGTGTTAGAAAGAGGATCTTCTCAAAGGATTCCCTACAGACCACTTCCCTGTCTGTCTTCACATATGGCTCTATCATCTCTCCTGCCTCCCCTAGCTCCCAAATACTAAATATCCAATATTCTGGTTGTACAGACAAGGAGACATACCACCACGACAAAGATCAGGGCCACGTGGAAGATGTGACTTTTTTCAAAGAAGGAGCAAAGATTGCAGTAGCCACAGGATATGCTAGGTTGTGTGTGTATGTGTGTTTTTCTTCCTTTTTCTTTTTAACAGCTCTGTAATTCTGGCATTGAACTTGAGCATGATCATTATTTCCTCTCATCATCGCACAATATATCCATACCAGCACAGACAAGACTCCCAAAATCAACATTGTTTGCTTTCCTTTCAGGCAAGACACGTTCAGTCCTATGCTATCACACATTTAGAGCAGATGTTCCTCAAAAGGACAAACCAGGTGCTTAACATATTTTATTCCAAAGGGTAATTTTAGAAATTATTGCAATCAATGAGCTAATAATAATGGTGGTAATGATGAGGCCAAGTTATTATTACCTATTACCTTTAATCATCGACAGCAACTCAATTGGACATAATTAGAGACATCATCATAAATAACGTGGAGCAGATGGAAGATGCTGGGCTTTTCATTTCAAGGACCGAGTGGGAAGGTTAATGATGGAGCAATGGGCATAAAGAATGGGCCACTTATGTCCCAAATCCATCCTGTACTTGAATCTTTCCTGTCTGATACCCATAAAAACAGAGCTGCATTTGACAGAAGGTATAAGTAGCCAACCCTAGGCTTTCAAAGTCCACTTACTAGTTTGCAACAGCCTTCTCCTCATCACTCATTGCAAGACCCCAGTTCTGGCCCATTTCCATCCAGGTGGATTAAACAGTGGCCTTGTTTTTTTCTTTTCTTTCCTTTTTTTTTTTTTTTTCAATTTCAATGGCACAAGAGAAATAGAGTAATTGTTGGTTCTGACCTTGCCCCAACCTCCCTAATTTCACCTTTTGAAAACATGCAAAGGTTTTAGTGAGTCATTTAGCATTAAGTTAATATTTGGTGTGAAATATAGTAAGAAACCATATCTCCTCCTTTGCCTTAACGAAACAACCCTTTCCTATGTGTGATGACTGCCATAGAGGTGCAGAGGAGCACACAAACAAGGGGGAGACACAGCTGGGTGTTCAAGCGGGGCAGCAACTTAACATAGAAAAAGAAGGCTGGGGACTCTGGAGCCACACAACTGGGGTTCAGTTCCTGCAACTGCCACTTACTGGACCATTATCCTAGGAGAGTTATTTGCCCTCTGTGAGCCTCTATTCCATCCGTTATAAATGGCCAGCTTGTTAGCAGTCCCCTCTCCGTGAATCAATGATACCCTGTGTTATTCTTCATAAAAGTACTCTTCCCGCCAGAAGGAAGTCATGGGTACTTTCCTGTCTCACCCACAGATTTCGAGAAGGTACTGCGCTGGGTTTTCCTTTCTCTATCCCTGGTACCTGGCACGTACTAAGCACTCAATAAATATGAGTTTTCATATCCCTAAAGGGACTTGAAATCTAAATGAGCAGACGAGACCAACACCCGCCAAAGGGAGAGCAGCACAAGAGCCATGTCCTGGATGCAGGGGAGAGTCAGGAGGATCAATAGGGGTCCAGGTGGCCAAGCAAACCTCTTGGGAGGCAGTGGGACTGAACTGCGCCTTGAAGGCTGTGCTCAAATCTTACAGACAGGTCCCCGGATTGCTTCGAGGGCTCTCAAGCAATTAGCTTCATCTCTTTGTGCTTTGGCTTCACATCAGTTATTAACAAATAGCAGTAACATTTGATCCTTAAGAACCACGCAGAGATGCAAAAATCTTTTTTTATTTTTAATAAATGTACTTATTGCTACGTAAAGATGAACACATATAAATACCATAATAATCATCATATTGAGGAACAAAATAGTCATGATTCAAATATTTATGTAATCTTTCATGTTTGTGGTCTTTTGGGGGAGTTTTTACTCAAATGTCCCTAAATGAATAAATGCACATGGTCTATAAATATTCCTAAAAGCAATTTTCTCCACTTTTACCCACACATAACTCACTACAGAACTGAAAACAAATTCATTTAAAGCTTTTGTGTTTCTTTTTAAAGTCAGAATTCTCATTAAAACCATAGAAATTTCTTATAAAAAATTAATAGCAGGATATAAGCTTATAGAATCTTATCAACAATATCTTTACAATCTGTTGGTCTCTTTGAGATGTGCCAAATATAACTAAGATTTATTGATGGATATGATATTTGGGGGTATAAAACTTTATGTGTATTTTCTTTTAGTCAATTAGTAAATCTCATCTGAGGTAATATTGTCATGAGATTTACTTAGTAATGGCCCGATATGATATCATGGCCAAAGTAGATACTTTCATTTGGATTATCTGCCTCAATGTTCTAATTCTCTACTGCATGAAAGTACGGAAATTCAGCTGGAGTAAAAATCATTTCTTTGAAAAACAATTGCTTTACAACTGCTGTGTACAATGTTCTGTATGTGAGTGTGAAAGGGAGTGAAAATACGAATAAGAGAATCCTAGTCCTCAGTAAGATCACATGTTAGTTGTTAAAAGCAGTGGAAGGCAGAGAAGACCAACGAGCAAACACAAAGCACTACAGGAATAAGTGAAATGAGAGAAATAAACTCAGGTTCCTATGACATCTCCAAGAAGAAAGAGATCCTATTCAGCTGGGCAGTTGACAAAGAAGCGTGGATGAGCCGGCCCATGAGGGGCTTTGGGCCAGAAGAGTTGAAAGGGCTTTCACTGCAGAACAAAATGCTTGAGCAACGATTGGGAATCGGGAAAACATAGAGTAGGCAATTAGCGTTTCACTACTTTTTCTCCCAGCGGAGGAATATCGGGGAATGGAGTCAGAAAGATGGATTGTACTCAAATTCCTAAAGGTGTTGAATATCAGGCTAAATATTTTCAGCTTAATTTGGTATGTCACAAGAGACCACTGAAGAAGGTTTTTTTGGTTTTTTTTTAAGCAAGTTAGTGGCCTATGTTAATTTATTATTTATCATATTCAGCCTCTCACATCTGATGGTTTCCCGGCCCCTACAATCCTCCCTTGTACTCTTACTGCAGCACCTTCTTCCCAGTGCCCACGGCAGTGCCTCCCTCTGACGGGACAGCCCCCATCACTCTAATCACAAGGCGTCAGTCCCAAGCAGAAATACGATCGCATTGTCCTTGGCTTAAAATCCATCAGTAGGTCCCTCTCTCCTGTAGAACAACCTCCAAACCTTTAGGATGATATACAAGGTCCAACATCTTCTGAATTTTACCTTCCTGGCTACCCAGTAACCCTGTGAAACATACATCCCCTGTTCCACCTATGCTTTGACCTGGAGTTCCTCACTGTTCTTTCTATTCAATGCCATGATTTCTCATACCCTTATACGTCTGTGGGTGTAGCCTCTTTGTTAGTCTGGGAAAACACTATTCATCCTTGAAAATTGAGCTCAAATGTCACCTCCTCCAGGAAGCCTTCCCTGATAACTTCCAGCGTTGCCCTTCCTATTGAGTTAATACATTTTCTTCTCCATAGCACCACATGTCACATTTCTTTGTATCTGTTTATACTACCATCTTCTGGCTACACTGGGCAGCGCCATTTCTTACTGCTCTCTGTAGCCCTAATGCAGACACTCGACATATAATGGTTGGATAAACTGATTCATACATTTTTATCACACCGACTTCCTGAAAATATCTAAGGCGGTTGAGAGTAAAGAGCTTTAGAGAAATGAACATGACAGTGATGTATTAGGTAAATTGGATGAGAGACTACAGGTTTGGAAGGAGGGGGAGAATATGACGGATTCCGCTTTGAACATGGAAAATATGCCTTTGGCCTCCACTGCAATCAGGACCTGCTTCTGAGGCTGCAAGTGATTCTGATTAGACAGGAATGGAGAATTAAGTCGTCCTTTTCACTTCCCATGCCTAACACGCCCATCTCTTTTGATAACTTCTTCCAAGATGACTCTGAATTTCTTTAGTCCTGTCTCTCTTATCCAAATATTTCCTGAACAAGAACTCAAATTGGGCACATTTTCAGATCCTGTATCTGAATATGCGTGAGCTCAAGGAGAAGGAAACAGAAAGTGATTTGCAACCTGGCGCTGGAGGGAGTCTGTCAGGGGACCAGGGATTGTTTTTGTTATTGCTGCCTTGCTTTAAACCCGTGTCTGTTTATTGTTATTGTCTTGTCCCCTTACTGATGCTCAATCCATCTCCTCATCACAAGTGTGAAAGGAAACCTGGCAAAAGTTACCCTAGCAAGAGCTCCGATCAATAATGGATTCATCCTGAGATACAGCATGACATCTGGTAGATATTTGGGGCCGTAGTCCATCCTGCCTTGAGGGATGCTTAAGCAGTCAGGCTCCTTTCTCCCTGGAAAGCTATAAAACACGGAGAGTTAAGAAGTGGCAGGAAAGTGCTGGTGATGCCTGCTCAAAAGAGCAAGTGCTATGACTTGTGAGATACATGTGTTCAAGAAGGAAGATTGGCGGTGAAATTTAGCGTGTGTTCTTGAACCCGTATTTACATGGAACTTGAATCAAGACAATAGAGAGAGGCAACATGTATTAAACTGACACGAAGAACTGTTCATTTGCCTAAGACATTTTTATATGTTTCTGTTAAGAATTTAAGATTATTCTCTTTTATTGCAAATGTTTTAAACTGTCATATTAAATAAATTTTAAAAGAACTTTCATGGAAATCCATACTGCTTCTAGCCACAGCTGATCTGGTGGGGACTCCAGTGAATTATCAGAACTTTTTTTTCTTCAGTAATATTAATGCTAGCCAATGAGAAAATCAATACCAGGGAGAGAGGAAGGGAAGTTGAAGAGAAACAGAAGAGAAAGGGGAAAAAGGAGGTGGGGAAAATCACTAAATAAATGAGGTATCATATAGGGAAAGGGAAGAGAGAAATGGAAAGAAAGCCTAGGAGAGGAATAAAGGAAGAAAAAGAAGAGGCAAGTAGTTTAATTGTGGCCTTAGTTAAGAAAAAATTACAAATTATGAAATACCCTTCAGCTCAATGGTAAAAGAAATCCAAAAGCAAGACCACAATGATTGCAACAAAAAGGACCCATTTTTCTTAAATCCCATTTGGAAATTCAAAGAGCTTATCAAAGTAAATTAGCAAACTGTATACTTGGAACAACATTTTACAATCAAAACCAAGCCTAGAACTGCGAAGGGAGTCTGAAAAAAGACAGATGTAAGAATAAAAAAGAAATATTAGGAGAAAGATAGAACAACAGAAGGGAAGAGAGCAGGGGAAAGCCAGACACTAAAAGAAAGTTGGAATATTTGTTTTATGAAGTATTAATAACTCACGAAGGGTTATTTGTCATTGCTGAATTTAGAAATTTATTATCCTATATTAACAAGAGACCAGAATGTCTAGAATTATTGGCTCAGAGTGTTTTTAAAATGCGCCTTCATCCAGAGGACAGTGACCCAAGTTAACAGGCAGCCTCGTTGTGCGCAGGGGGCGGGCGGGGGGGACAGGACCCTGCATCAGCCAGTTCCGTACTCACAGCCCTGCTAATGGCCAGAGAGCTCCTCTGGGAGCGCAGGGAGACTTTGAAGTCCAGAAAAGTTCTGGATGGGGAAAGAGGAGTGACTATGGAAAAGAGAATGAGAATTTATTATCTGGACCTTTGGGGGGGTTCATATAAAAGCCCTAAATTAACTTTTAAGACTTATGAAATTCTGTGCTGTCATCCACCCTCTTAACTTTATTGCTTTGGTGTTTTCTGAGCCCTTTGTGTATCACCATGGACCAATATCTGATCTTTGTGATTTCATTAAAAATAACACAGGGGTCTTAATCCTGGATTGGGTTAGCAAAAATTAATAATAATAATAAATAATAATACAAGGGGAAACTATACTGCAAACTTCAGGGTGAGACTTAAAGGGGCGTGAAAGTGAGCACAATCACTCTCTGTACAGCTAAGAGCAAGAAAACGGAAAGGCGTTGGAATTTTGTGAATCCTCTAGAATGCCCCCAATTAAGGAGGCTCACTGCCTTCAGAGACGCTCCCTCTCAAATCATCCTCACCAGTCCTGGAGTCAGGGGAGCTCCCTGTCCCACCTCCACTCTTACCTGCAGCCATGTCCCCACAGCTCCAGTCCACCTGAGCTGCTCTTCAGGTAAACTTCTCTTCCCCACTCTCAGTCTAGCCCTCCCACTCCCAGGAAGCCTTCTGACCACCTAGATGATACCAGGTATCCACCTGCCCTGGGTCCCCAGAGCACCCTCTACTGGCCCTTCTCATAGCACAGGTCATTGCATAACTGCCTGTTTACCTCTCTCTCCCCCACCTGACTATAAAGCTCTTGAAGATAGACAAATGGACTGTTTGCCACTGTCTCTTCAGCATCTAGCACAGTGTCTGCCCCTCAAAATGCTTTTTGAATTAATAGATGAATGGGATTTAAAACTATATTTTGGCTCTAAAACACATATTGTCTCCAGTTTACCATATGGCTCTAGGTACTGTCTGCCAGTGTGGTCCAATTAGGATTACTGTTAAAAAGGCAAATTTCTGGACTCCAACCTCAAACTCTTCCCCTATGATCTTCTTAAGCACTAATGTGTGAGTCACACCCAGCTCCAGAGGTAAAACATAATATTTATCTTTAGGGACCCATGAGCTTTGCATTCACTATTGAGCACACAAATAGTTGTGCATGGCACAGGAGAACAATGATGAACATGACAGAATCTAAGAAGCTTCTAGTCTTCAAGAGCTCACCTTCAACAGTTTGACAAATATTAAACTAATAATTACCCAGGTGCTATGAGAGTGTGGAGCATGGTCCCTACCCAGCCTTCCTGACTAAGGCCAGTTTGAACTGAACATTGAAAAATTCACAGAAATTAGCAAGGCAAAGAGTAAAGATGAGAGGAAGTTCAGGGAGAGAGAAGGGGATGAGACAAGTGCAAAGGCCCTGAGACAGGAATAAGTAGGGCATGTTTGAAGAAATGAGAGTCAATAGGACTGAAGTCCAGAGAGAGTGGGAAGAGAACAGCATGCCATGAGGGTGGGGACAAAACTGGAGGAATATATATTTGTGCCACTCCCCCATTGCTTTCAGATACCTACAGTTGACAGTTTTTCTTGTATGTATTTAAGAAATGTATAGATACATAAATTAACCTCTTTATTTTCAAGAGTGCATATACAAGAGTATAGTAGATCATACAGTTGACATACTTTTATTTATTTAAGGTATATGCTGGGTTTTATTTGTTTTTGTTTTTGCTGTTACAAAAAGTGCTACAATGATCTTCCTTGTCCACAGTGGTATAACCTTGAGTAGTTAAATGCAGTTTGCATTTAACTGGAGGATGAGAAAGCACAAGGAACAAAAAAAATCAGTGGAAATACATAAATAATCAATAAATTAATGTTAAAATGAGGAAAGTGACTTTTATGAGATGAGTGAATTGGAATTATTTAGCATTTATGAATGATGTGAATCTATACTACAGATTGGTTCTTATTTGTTGTTTTCTAAATCAGATTTTCTGGCCCTAACCCAGAGGAGGGATTCAAATCACAGCAGGTTTTCATCTCTGGCCATGGATATAGCCCAGTCTTCTGCCTAGATAGGGCAGTATTACATGATGGCAGAAAACTCCTACTCTGCAGCCCAGAGAGTCACTCTAATTCTTGGCTCTGCCACTTACTAGCTGTATGCCCTGGAGTGAGCTTCTTAAGCTTGTCTCCTCATGTACAAAAGGTGAAATAAAAATATTATCTACCAGCTGGGTTATTATGAGGATTAAATGAGATGATGCAGATAAAGCTTGTAGCACCTACCTAGCATGGGAGTGCTCAGTAAATGATAGTTTATATTGTCATTTTTATCAAAGTCAAGATAGGGTAAGGGTATAATAATAGTTTTCATTTATGTAATGCTTTCTCTGACCCAGATTCTGATCTCAGCATTTTACCAGTATTAACCCATTTAATCTAACAACCATTCTGTGAGGTAGGTACTATTATTGCAGTTTTATAAATAAGGAAACTAAGCCAAACAAGATTTAATAACTGAGAGCTCATATGTGGCAGAGCTAGGCAAGGAACCTAGGCAGTCTCATTGTGCTTGTGAACCTGAAATAGCCACAATGCCACAACAACATAATGTTATGGCAGGGAGGGAACATGGAAAAAATCTAGTAAATCCCAATTTATGGATGAGAAAGTTGAGGCTAAGAGAATTAAAATAACTTACTTTCAGATCACACATTTAACCTGAGAAAGTACATGATAATTAAGAACTTATATAGTACTTGAACATTTTGGAGTGGTATCTTACAAATGAACTTTCATTTAGGAGATCAAAGCATGCTGACAAAGCATGCTTCTCTATGGTAGGTGTGTGTTTCCAGGTGAGCCCACCACTGAGAGTGAGGCCACCATAATTTGCAAGCTTCCTGCCTGCTGACATTTTGCTGGATTGCACGCTGGCAGCTTAGACAGGTGGGCCAGACTGAGTGCCCCCTAGACACAAGAGCAATGAAGGGAGACACAAGAGAGATATCTCAGTCCTGGACTCTGATGGCGAGGAAGCCCGCACAGACGTATCCAATGGGAGAGTATAGAAGGGCGCTGAAGAACGGGGATCTGTGGCACACCCATCCCCCATCCCCGCTAGATAACCACCATATTGGATGGGATGCAGCATATAGAGTGAATTAGCCTAGCCCCTGGTTCCCATGACAACTGAATGCCTGTGGGTGTGGCCCCCAAAAGAAAACAATAACTCCTTACCAATGGATACCAACCAAAGCAAAAAGATTAAAATGACAGATGAAGACTTTTGAGTGTGGATTATAGGGAAGCTCAATAAAATACAAGAGAAAATAGAAACCCAACACAAAGAAACAAAAAAAAAAAAACAATTCAGGAAATGAATGAAAAATTCACTAAAGAAATTGAGTTATTTAAAAAAATCAAATAGAACTTCTAGAAATGAAAAATGTATTCAAGGAAATGGAAAACACAATGGAAAATCTTAAGAGTAGACTAAACCAGGCAGAAGAAAGAGTCTCAGGGCTTGAAGACAACACCTTTGAGATAAACAAGTCAGTCAAAGATAAAGAACAAAGAATTAAGAGGAAGCAACAAAGCCTACAAGAAATACGAGATCGTGTAAAGAGACTAAATATAAGAATTATAGACATCCCTGAGGGTGAAGAAGAAATCACATAAGGGTTGGAAAAACTATATAAGAGAATAATAAAGGAAAACAAGAAATCACATAAGGATTGGAAAAACTATATAAGGGAATAATAAAGGAAAACTTCCCTGGTCTTGCTAGAAATTTAGATATCCAGGTACAAGAAGCTCAAAGGATACCTGGGAGAATCATCACAAAGAGTCAATCACCCGAAGCATAATTATCAAACTGCCCAAAGTTAACACAAAAGAGGAACTCCTGCAATTGGTAAGGCAAGAACATAAGGTAACTTACAAAGGAAAACCCATCAGGCTAACTGTAAAATTCTCAACTGAGACCTTACAAGCCAGAAGGGATTGGGCCCCACCTTTGGTCTTCTTAAACAGAATAATGGCCAGCCTAGAATTTTATATCCTGCAAAACTAATTTTCTTATATGAATGAGAAATAAAGACTTTCTCAGACAAGCAGACACTAAGAGAATTTGTCAAGACCAGACCTGCCCTGCAGGAAGTACTCAGATATGCATTACACATTGATCAGCCCAATAGAAACCCATCAGTGTAAAATTACCCCAAAACTAAACTTCAGAGCCTCTATAAAATAATGGCTCAAGAGGCAAAACAAAGCAACAAGGTTCTACTCAACAGGATGAACAGAAATGCATCCCACTTATCAATCGTTTCAATAAATATGAACGTCTTATAATTCCCCACTCAAGAGACATAGGCTTGCTGATTGATAGATAAAATGCAAGCCAAGTATCTGCTATCTCCAGGAAACACATCTAACCCACAAGAACTAATTCAGACTCAATGTGAAGGGATGCAAAACAATATTCCATGCAAATGGAAATGAAAGAAACCAGGTATAGCCTTTCTTATATCAGATAACATAGACTTCAAATCAACAATAGTAAAGAAAGACAAAGAGGTTCTTTGTCTTTCTTTCTAAAGGGAGAAATTTATCAAGAAGATGTAACAATTCTAAATATTTATGCACCTAATAGAGATGTGCCCAGATTCATAAAGCAAACCCTACTAGATCTAAACAAAGAGATAAACAGCAACATCATAATTGCCAGGACTTCAACACCCACTGACAGAACCAGAGAGATCCTATGATTAGAAAGTAAATAAACACTGGGCTTAAATGGGACTCTAGAGCAAATGGGCCTAACAGACATTTACATGATATTCTACCCCAAAACTACCAAATATACATTATTCTCATCAACATATGGAACATTATCGAAGATAGATCACATCTGAGATCACAAAACATGTCTCAACAAATTAAAAAAAAATAGAAATTATACCATGTATCTTCTCAGACCATAGTGGAATAAAATTAGAAATCAACTCTAACAGAAAAACTTAATTCTACACAAAGCAATGGAAATTAAACAACCTACTACTAAATGAGTATTGGGTCAAGGAGGAAATTAAGGTGGAAATCAAAAGATTCCTGGAACTAAATGACAAAAGGGACACAAGTTATCAAAATCTGTGGGATTCAGCAAAAGCAGTCCTAAAGGGAAAATTCATCGTCTTAAATGCCTACATCCAAAAGGCAGAAAGATCACAAATCAACAATATAATGAATCATCTCAAGGAATCAGAAAAGCAGGAGCAAACCAAACCCAAACCCAGCAGAAGAAAAGAAATAACTAAGATCAGAACAGAACTACATGAAATAGAAAACAAAAAAATAATACAGAAGATTAATGAAACAAAGAGTTGGTTCTTTGAACAGATAAGCAAAATTGATAGACTTCTCACTAGATTAATCATAAATAGAAGGAAAAAGTGCCCAAATAAGCTCAGTCATAAATGAAAAAGGAAATGTTACAATTGATACCACACAAATACAAAATATCATCTCTGAATACCATAAAAATCTCTATGCATATAAATTCAAAAATGTTCAGGAAATGGACAAATTCCCTCATTCTTCCCCTGACTTCAGCCTTCTCATCCTCTGAGATGCCACTCAAATGTCATCTCCTGTCACCAAAAAGCCCTCTCTGAAGCTTCTGTGCCCATACATGGCACATCACTTAGTAAATACCTTCCTCTGCTACTAGAACTCTAGCTCTGCAAGATCAAGAATTTAGTCTTATATCTTACCCATTGGGTCTTGCCTGTTTTGGTCAAAAGACTATGCACATACTCTGTACTCACAGGTCTCAAGGGCTGAAAATTAAAAGATGACTAAAACTCAGTCTCTACCTTCAGGAAATCTTGGCTAATTGGGAAGAGCAGACACAGAAACCCATCACAATGATATGTGGCAAATCCAGATCTGCATAGGTGCAGGGAAGGTGGCCAGTGTGCCCTGCAAAAAACCAGGTCCCTTTGGTAGAGTTGCAAGGGATAAGAAAATAATAGAGAAAAATGGAAAATGGAAAAAATAAAAGAATACACTGAGACAAAGATATAGTTTTATAAGTTTATAAAGATTATAGGCAAAGCGGGAGC
>CAUYSK010014550.1:0-70600 GCA_963575035.1 Avahi laniger | reverse complement strand
TCCACATCCTTGCAATAGTGAATTGTGCTGCCATAAATATTCGGGTGCAGATGTCTTTATCATAGAATGTTTTATGCTCTTTGGGGTACACGCAGATTAGCTTCTTCATGTTGCCTAAACACAGTCTCTTTTCCCATCTTTGCACTTTTGGTTTAGTCTTGTGCTCTTTCTCACCATCTCTCATTATTAAAGTTTTGCACCCAATTCAAATGCCTTCTTCTGAGTCTCTGATTCTCTGATGCTTAATTCTACCTTTTCTTCGGTTGACCTCCATAAGGGCATGGGCCATTTGCTATTAATATCAGAGCTCTCAGTAGCTGATGTGTAGGCCTCCTCACATGGGGGATAGGAGAAGCTGTGACTAGAACCCCGGGTAGGATCATGGGCTTGGACTCATGTAGCATCCTAGGCCTCTGGTCCTTCCTCTATTAAGGAAGAAGTTGTATTAGTTGAACCTTGAGTTTTTCTAGGACATCAGGGCTTTGTAAAAGAAATTTCTGCCAAGCTACTATTTGGCCAATGTTTAAGTGAACTGTTTTTGTTTTTGACTTTGTTTTTTATCATGCAAGAGTGACCTCCCTCTATGTAACAGGGGTCCCAACTTCAACCTCCACCCAGAGCGTTGATCCCTACCCCCACACCCTGCCCCATCTGTCAGCTTAGGCTATGCTTGCTTCAAGGGTTGGGTTAACAGCAGGTGGGTCCTTGGGATATCTGGGCAGACTGAAGCCTCGAGAGCACTGCTCTGTGCGGAAGTGCGTTTTTTCCACAGGCACAGGCAGGTGCTGAGGAAGGTTTGCTGACATCTGGTAAAAGAAATCAGATGGATCTGTCTTCCTCTGACTCCTCCAGTTTCAAGCAACCTTCATTCCTATGTGTCTGAACCTGTACTTAGAAACTGAGTGCTATAAGCTAAATGTTTGTGTCCCCACTCCAGTCTCCAATGTGATGATCTCTGTAGATGAGGCATTTGGGAGATAATTAAGTTTAGATGAGATCATAAGAATGGAGCCCCCCTAGATTAGTGTTCTTATAAGAAAAGGAAGAGACCATAACCCTCTTCTCTCTCCACCATGTAAAGGTACATCTGCAAGCTAGGAAGAGGGCCCTCATCAGACAGATTCTGAGCCACCTTCATCTTAGACTTCCCAGCCTCCAGAACTTTGAGAAATAAATATTTGTTGTTTAAGCCACTCATTCTACAAGTCTATGGTATTTTGTGATAGCAGCCCAAACTGACTAAGACAATGAGGAAGCCTGGAGGCTAATAGACATATCTTTCACAAATTGCCTTTAGAGAAAGCATGTGGAATGCATGTGTCAGCCTGGAAGCTCACTCTTTGTGGTTGATGTAGCTTGGCCTTCACCACAGGGCCTGGAATTTAACATTTCAGTTCCATGCCTGCGAACAGTAAGCTCATAGGAAAGGTTCCTATACTAGACTGAGCTGACAATCTTACTTTAAAAAACATTTTCCCTATTTTTCTTTTCATATACTTTTTTACAATTGCTCTTACTCTAAGAACAAATAAATCTTATATGTCATGAGTTTGGATTTACAGACAAATCTGTCATTTAAACCTCTAAACAACCTAGTGAAATAAATATTATGATCCCCAGTTTACAGATGGGGAAACTAAGGCTTAGTGGAGTCATTTTCTCCAGTCCCATGCAGCAAGTAAGTGGTGGGCAGAACTGGGATAAAAATACAAGTGTTTTATATCCAAACCCATTGCTATTTCTAGTGACCCATGTCTGATTGTCAATTCAGAATGCTGAAGTTTCTATAGACACCTGAATCACATAACAAATCAAACAACAAAATTCCCCAAATCATTTTTAAATGACATCCCATAACCATAAATCTACAACTTCATAATCATATAAGTATATTTCTATTTATTTATTTAGATTGATCAAATACTGATCACGTTTCTTTTGATTTTGTACTACACCATACATATCACTTTATCACAGTATCTATAACACTTGAGTGTTATATTTCATGGCAGGCAGAGTTAGAAGAACATTTCACACAATAAGAGATTTTCTTGAGAACAGGGATCATGTCTTAGTCACCAATATCCACACCACCTTTTGACCCACAACAAAGTGTGCCTGACCCAGGCTCTGAGCATGAGGCAACCTCACTTTGGAGTAGATTCCCGGGGATTTAATAAGTTCTCTTCCAGTGTCAAAGATCATTTACAGTCAGCAGTTCCATTTGGGTAGATGGAGTTGTCCTGGGTCACACAGCCAGGCCTTGGTTCTAGGATTCTGGGAGAGGGTCTGGGGGCAGGTTAGTTCCCTCTCGACAGCATAGTATTCCTTTTATGGAATAGCATGAGATTAGGTTGCCACATGCTGCTGACATATTGATTTTTGGCAATTCTGAGAGTTTATGTAGAAAATTACTTGCCCAGAGGCCTTTATACCTGAGGACACCCCTGATCAATGTATCTCTAACCCCCAGGCACCAAGTATCTGCTTAGTAAATGTTTATTACATCAATGAATACATGGAAAAATGGTCTGCGATACTTCAAAATAAGTTAGGAACATTTTGACTTTTTCCTGATTGTGAAGTTGACATAACTTAATGCCTTTTTCCAAAGATAAACTGGATGAAACTCACTCCAGCATTTAGACTCAGAGTTTGGTAAATTGCTCCCAGAGTTGATTAATGACAACATTGATACCAATGGATCCATTTAGAAAGCGCTAAATTCAGAGTTAGCTAAATTCTCTGGGCTTTGGACATCAATGTTCTTGTATCCTAATACATTAAATGTGTCTCTATATCTCAGTCATGGGAAGCCTGGCACCTTCTGATAGCTGCCCCACCTGTGTCTACCATCATAGGGTCACCAGGGAAGGCCAGGGAAGTCCCAATGAAGATAAAAACAAGCAGGAAAACAAAAGAGAAAAACACTCGATTTATCTCAATCTTGTTCAGGCACAAAATGACTTTTTTAAAAATTATTATTCTTACACTGATATTAAAAATGAAATCTTTAAGAAAAATGACTTCTGGGCAGTGGAAATTCAGGCCCCAAGAGAGAGGAAGAAAATGAGCTTTCTGTGCTGAAGGCTGAAGCCACCAAGACTGTGGTATCAGATTGGCCAGTGTGTTAGGTTTTGAGTGAGGACTGACAAGAGCCTTATGTGAAACCATTATGTGATTCCATGTAAGATACCTCCCCTATTTCTTACTACGTGATTTCCAAAAGAATTGGGCCTCTTCTCAAAAATAACATGCTTTATATGAAATACAGATTTATTGGGACTTGGAAAAGTTATTTATTGTCTTGGGTTTATGGCTTTAATAACCTATTCTCTAAGAGGGTGTCTGAAGAAGGAAGGCCCTGTGGCTAAGGGCCAGTGGATTACACACCACTATGGAGGGGTAGACGGGGAGGCTGCCTGTCCCTCTTCTATAGAGGGCTTGTCCTTACAGATTCCTGTGCAACTAGCATGCGTACAGCACTGCATTAAGCACCAAATGTATGTATACAAGACATAGGTCCCAATTTTAAGGCCTTACCATAAAATTGCTATAACATGAGAACATCATGTATCATTTAAATGGGTATTTAATTCACACCATAAGAATTCAGTTCCCAGTAGATTGAGATCTTCAGAAAGATCTGAACTTAGGCAGGGTATTTTGGGCAGGAACCTGAAGATTAGATTTGTTCATTAGGTGTTTAGAATTAAGTAAGGCATTTGAATAAACAATATGAATGAAAGAATAGAACTGGAAGAGTTCAAGTCATTTTTAAACACAAAAAAGGGACAAGATGGGTTGGAGGATAAAGATTTGGAGTGTACCAGAAGGAATTAAGGCTGAAAGGGAAGATTTGAGGATTTTATTCTGCTTCAAAGTTTCTGTTTAAATAACTCATTGACTATAGCAGCCTACATATTTCTTGATAATTATTGACACTATATCTCAAAAATATCACAGTTCATTCCACTCCTAGTGTGTATGCATATGCAAAACACATCATGTGCGGGTATCTGTGCAGATGGCATGTGTCTGGCATGTGTCATGTATATGAGAGCATGGTAGGATGTAGCCATATCACATGTGTGATGTGTGGATATATGTGTTTTATGTGGAGGAGCCTCAGCTAAGCTGAACAGAAATGTGGCAAAATCTTCCATGTCATCAAGCCTCACCCACTGGACTTTATAGGGCAGTACATCATGTGAGAGAAGACACCCAGACACCATATACACCTTCCTGGGAGACAGCCTGCCTTTACTGAAAGACCATAAGTAGCTCAGGTTTGGCTTTTGGTAGTCCCTTCATGATTGTCCAATGGAGGGGTGACCACTGTCCTCTGACATATGGATCCTGGCCAAGGAGATGCAGTCAACTGTAGGATAAATATGAGAGGATTATGATATGTAAGCCAGACTATCTAATTGAATGTTTCCCTTTTTCTATTTCCCTACTGTTATTCCAGAACCTTTATCAAAGTCTTATTTAAGTCCTGAATATCAGCTGTGGTATTGGGAAGTAAAAATGGGTGTGTTAGTCATGATCCTTCTGTTAGCAAATGATAGAAATCTAACTCACCCGTAACTGGAAAATCCAGATTGGGTTGCAGGCACTGCAAGATCTAGAGCCTTTCACAAAGTTATTGAAAACTGCTGCTATTTCCATACCTTGAGACTTGATTTCTTTCTAAAACTTTTATATTTATATATTTATTTAATTTATTTTTACTTCATCCAACAATGTGCTTCTTTGGTATATGGCCGAAGACAATAATCCTAGAAACTCCAGGTTCGCATAATTTTTATTGCTTTTGGTTTCTGAGTAAAAAAGTGAATTTTTATCCCAGAGACCAAATCAATACTCTGGGCCAACCCTGACTTATTCCATTCGAGTGATGTATTTAACCTGGAACAAATAGCCATTGCCAAGGGGGTGCTAGACTCTGACTGGTCACTTGGGTCACTGGCACCAGTGAGGGCTGAGGGAGGGCACCCAGGATGTCCCACCAGATCACACAGAGTGGGCCAGGAGTGGTTCCCCAGAGGAAAAGCAACGTGCTGATACAGACCAAAAAAGAACAAATTCTGGATCTGTATAGATAAGAGATGTCTACTACAAAGTGTCTTTTCTTGGTTCAATACTTGGGCCAGAGTCTCAGGGGAAGTATCACCACACAGAAATCAGTAAAATCATGGCATTGTGACAGTGGGAGTTGGCCAGGGGACATTAGAAGACAGAAGGTGAGAGACAGGGTTGTATCCTTTCAGGAACTACCAAGAGTTTCTTCCCAGAGATTTAACAAATGTCCAAAGAAAAATAATAGTAGGGAAAAGCATTACCAGCAATTACACTAGAAGATACATGTGAGCTTAGAACAATATTGGTCAAATATTATGCAGGGAACAACTGAAGGAAGGTCGTGGGGCTATATACAGCCACGCAAATATTGCACTGCACAACTCCAGAGTGTCATCCATACAGATAATCCCTTATAGGGAGGCCCAAACAATGAAAAATCATTCCCATGCCCCATTGTCAGAAGCAACAAGAAAGAAGTCCAGCAAACTCCCCTAGTGTCTTCCAATTTGGGGGGCAAGGAATAATGGTAGTGTGAGACAAGCACTATTCCAGTTGCACATCCTTTGTGGTAGAACAGAATCAAAATTTCTAGAGGTCACAGTGATAGATTGAAAATGGCCACTTCACGTGGATTCCTAAGACAAAAGCATCCCTGTTCTGACTTGAGGGTGTACTTCATTAATCTACAAAGGCAGATACAAGGAGAAAAATGCAGATGACCACAGCAAAATTAAATTTAGAGGACAATGAAGATTTACTCCCATCTAATACTTCATCAGAATGGCAGAGAAGTTCATTGTGAATTGGGGGGACACTTATGGAGTCAAGGTGACATTTTCCACAGATATTCCTGAAGTAGACCAGTTTCATTGCATGGTCTCCTTGAGCAGAGATCAAGTACAAAATAAATCAAAAAATACTATATAGAAAAATGTTAGCACAGAAACTTTGTTTATTGGATCTATTGATGGAATTAGCTTCCTTCTATTGCATGACAGTTATTGATAGACTAGTTTGGTAAAATTATGCTGCTAGATATTCCTTGGGATCCCTGAATTTTACTTTCCTACTTGGGCACTGTAAAATCCTCTCTTTACCAAGTTACAACTAGATTATATAGATTTTCATTATCAGTCCCATTTAGGCATTATGATTAGTACAATTTTTGTACTAACAGTCCAAGCTAGAACTCTCCATACTCGAGGATGAGTAAACAGAAAAAGTACTAATGAGAGAACCTGTGGGAAATCTACAAAACATAAATTAATTCCAACTCACTAATATTGTTGCTGGATGTAGAGTTTCCTCTGTGGAATGATGATTCTTTAGGACAATTTGAAACACTTGAAATACATCAGTTTTAGCCACCACTTTCCTTATTGCACAAGAAAACAAAATGAAGCAAAACAAAAACAGAGTTGAATGACTGAGAGCACTGTTTATGCATTATACTCATCAGTCATTGGTGGTGCTCCCAAGCCTCATCTTGCCCAGGAGTTTACAGATGATACAACCAGGTTTAGCCCTCAGGATGCCCTCACAAGCCTCATGATTTATCATAGATTATGTTCTTCTTTACATTTTTTTTCCTAGAGAAAACGTCATATTAGCTTTCAAGTCACTTATGACAATGGCAGTTTCCAAGCGGTATGTCTATGATTCTCCTTTGAAAGCAGTAAATTCTTTAAAGGAGTATCTTAGCAAAAGTGTTGGATATTCCCTACAGGAACACTGTGCTCATAGGAAGAATGCCTTGGACATTCTCTCCTAGCGGTATAACCCACTCTTTCTCAAGAGCCCATCCCCTTGCAATAACAAGGGGGATGTAACGTGTAACTTGTAACGTGATCTAATTTTGTGTAACGTGATCTAATTTACAGGAAAGTTTTTAGTAGCATAGCTCTGCTATTATTGAAATATTAAAGGAGATATAGTGGTCTTGGTAAAAGATATTTTGAGCAAATACATGAAAGGTAGAGTGCTGATTTAGCAGGATGAAAATTAGAGCCATATTATGATCTCAGATCCATTTACGACTCCAGCACACAATGTACCCTCCTAAGTAACCTTTCCTAGAATGTCTGGGAAACATTCAGGCTTCAGTGTCATGAGGACAAAACTGCTTCAACAATGTTTTAAATTCACATTGATGGACTGAATAGCATATACTTCACAAGGGATCTCTTTTTTTTCCTCATTAAATGATCTTCTATTTATATTCTTGTATCTTCAAGAGATCATTGAATAACTTACTTCAATGGGCTCCACTGATCTTCAGGTTTTCTGGAGAAAATATTTTCTATTTATTTCTGGTTCATGTCCTTCTGCTCACACATTAAGGATGGCATTTACATAAAGTTCTCCTTTCATTTACGTAAATGCAGTAGTGCAGCCTCCTTGACTAACCAATCTCACTTCTGAAAATTCTTGAAGGCTGAGTAACTGGAAGAGTTTCACAACTCTGCCTCATAGGCTAAAATATCCTCCTCATGGGGATGGATTCCATTCTTACCCTTAAATCTATGAACAACACATTCTGAGAAGAGTATTTTCAGTACACACATACCTTTCTCATATTTTCTATTTTTAGATGTGGCTGAAATGAAGAGGTACCTTACAATGACACATGCTTTGGTCCTACTGACTATCAAAAGCTCAGAACATTTTGGTCAAGAACTCTCTGTTTTCTTTACTGCAAGACATAACCTCACCAAATGAATCCTAAGAATAGACTCATTAATGTCCCTCAGTACGGTCATTTTCAATGTAAAGTCTACTTGACACCAAGAACTAATACGTATTTAATTTCCTACCAGTGGTAATTGTGAATGTATCTATCTACCTATCTATCATTTATCTATATTTTTAAAATTTTATTGCTTGTTCAATGTGTGATTTAAAACAATTTCTTTTAAATGTCCAGAAAAGACATTGCTTTGGATAACCTGACATCTGCAAAGGTCTGCCTTCCATCAGATTGTCTTAGATTATGATAAAAATGATCTAGAAACTTGCTACTCAAAAAATGACCTAAAGACCAATAGCATCAGATCAGCATATCTGGTTAGAAATACAAACTCTCAGGCCAATCAGAGTCTGCATCATAATAAGATCTCCGTGTGACTTGTCTGCACAGGAAAATTCTAGAAGAGTTTTTTTAAAGCACCCTCTTTCCTGTGCCATACACTACAAAACTGCAAATATAGAAATTCATAAGAATAATAGAAAATATAAAAGGCTTGAGCTTGGGAATCAGGCAGACCTGGGTTCGAATTCTGGCTCTGTGACTTTGAAAAAGTTCCTTGGCATCTTTAATATATGAAAGCATTAATCAATTTATGGAGCATACCACCTGCTCAGTAAGCATCAACTCTGTTTTTCTTCATTCCCATCTAAATCCAGGGACACTGACCCAGTGTGCCTTGGATGATATGACACGTACGATATTTAATGAGCAGTTAGTTAATAGCATTTGTCAGAAGCAATAAAACAAGCATTTGGTGTATTAAGCTACTCAGGTTATAGGTTTAATTGGTTACTGCAGCATAATCTAGTTTAATCTGCTTAATATAAAATTGGTACCAAGAGTGAGAATTAGCCAAAAAAATGTTAAATATGTAGCATTGGCCTTCATGTCATTTAGTAGACAGAGGCTCCTGAGGAGAGTGATATTGGAGGTGGGGGGAAATGGAGATGAGATTCATGGCATGCAGTGTAAAAATGTTGGATAAAGTAATTGTCAGTAGTGATTTAGTGATGTGGGAGGCAGATGATGAACTTGATGCAGCTACGGCTCTAGGAGACAGGGTAAGAAATGAGGATGGCACTAGTGTGTTAACAGTTGTGACATTTGTCAAAGTATCATAATAAAGAGATGAGCTCAGGGAAGAGGAAGTATGAGAAAGCCACTCAGCTCCCAAAGAGGGTACGTCACCCAATGTTCTTATCAGAAGTAGCCAAGATGTATAAAAATGAAAAAAGAAAGACCCACCCACAAGGCAGATCCAGAGGTCAAAGAGAACAAAAAATGGAGCAGAATCGGGATCTAATCAAATACTATTCTCCTTCCTTAGGTTAGGGGACCCTGGAGTATCCCTCCAGATGGATTTCAGAATTGTCAGATCAGTGACTGATTAATATTTTTATTCTCTCTTCTCCTACATGGCAGTGTTTCTTATGATAACCCTACCCCATTCTATTGTTGCATGTGCCTTTTTAGCACATGAATCTTTGGATTGAAAAGAAAAAATGCCTGAACTTAACATAGGGACTACCATTCATGCCCCTGACATTCTAGATGTTGACCTACTTGTGAAGAATGAATGAAACTTTAAATTTTCCACTGTGGGCAGGAAAATCGGTGTTTTTTTGTGTGGTAAGAAAAGTGAAGCAATCATTTGATGACATCAGGCAGATATTGTTGATATTATTAGTATTCACTAATCAAATAGGATATTTGATTATTTTTCCTTCCAAGTGTACAGAGAATTGTAGTTATCCTCTTGCAACTGGGGAAGATCATGTGATTTGTTCTGATTTAAGAAGTATAGAACAGAAGTAACGAGTTTCATTTCTTGGCTGAAACGTGAAAAGCCTATTGTGAAATTATCTATTCTCTTCTCTTTGCTGCCACAAAGACCAGTCCTGGGTCTGGTTAGAGTCCCCCTCTGACTTGTGTTGGACATGGTGAGTGAACAAAGAAATATAACTTTGCTGTATTAATCTCTAAGATTTCTAGGTTAATTTGTTATCCCTGCATAATTTAAGATGATGTTGGTAAGTACAATGACTATTCCACAGAATCTTACCCAACACAGGTTACACTATCAAAATTCCTAATCAATTAAACTCTTCTTGTCTAGATCTCTCTGCCTTTTATTTCAGGTTTTCTTGTGGTACCGCAGACTACAGAGGTTGTCCCTGACTAGGAAGGATTGGCTTTACTTTCCATCTCTCTTTGATTTCACAAATCCATTCTGCTGTGCTAATTTTAAATCAGGAGATGCTGCAATATGCGTCATTAGTTTCTAATTGAGAAATATCACCCAGGGTTTGCCAAAATCAAGAAAATCAGGCTGACTGAAACATAATTCTTTGGCAGGGACAAAGCAAATCCCACTCTGAGCAACATGAACAACAAAGAATACAGAATCTCCATTCCTCAGAAATAGAGGGGACATGGAGGACAGATGGGGGGCCTCAGAGTGTGTTGAGGTGGCCCTATTCCCAGGGTGTCTGGAGCACTTGGAGTAAATGAGCAGTTTTGAAAATAAAGGGAAGCAATGCCGGGGGCAACTCCATTGGCCCAACAATTGAGCAACCACTTAATCAACGTATATTTATTATCTATTATGTGTCAGCATTAGCAATATCAACTGACGGGAAAACAGGGTGGAAAGTTGTAAGTTTTTTTTTTTTTTTTTTTCCTGACTGAATCAGAGGCATTTTCAGCATTGTTTGCAAAGACCCCCTTGATTATTTATTCAAAGAACTGCAAATTTCTCCAGAGAAAACAAATGAGACAATTCCCTTCCTAGCTCAAATCTCATACAGCTCAGAAGTTCTGAAAGTGGATTCAAGAACTTATTAGAGAAAAAAGAGCAAAAGAACAAAGCCTCATTCATTATGAATGTATTAGCAAAGGTCTTGGCTCGATAACCATTCGACTGGCAAAAGTCCTTGTGAAAATGTGGTGACCCCACCAACCAAGCTCTTGTTCCATGTCCACGGACTCAAAGTAAACTGAAAAGTGGAGGCTCACTCCATCAAAGTCAATGGGCTAGGCAGACACAGGGCAGCTGTGAGGCTGCTCTCCAGAGCATTGCACTACATTGTGGCCCATCCCTTTTGAGACTGGGATGTCATCCTAGGAAAACAGGTTGCTTGGAGGAGTAACATGCTGGCTAGATAACGTCATCCCTGCTTTTTCTTCTGCAGACTCTGAACACTCATCTACACATCAGGCCTTACTAAGCACCTACTAGGGGCCAGTCTCTGCTTCAGGCAGTAGAGAAGGGCATCAGCTTCCTGCTCTATGGAGCAAAACTTTTAAGTAGACCTACAACTTCCAGGGGCCATAGTAAAATAAGGTAGCAGAAAGTGAGCTGTCAGCTAGTACAATTAATATTCCCATAGCTGCAGCCTGTTGAGTTCAGTTCTTTGGCTCTGATTTCATACCTCCACTGCTTCTGCATATTGGTACCTAAGCATTCACTGCCTTTGTCACTCTCCTGTGTATTAAGCCCTCACCTGTCATTCATCGTCCCACTCAAAGCCACCTCTTCAATGACGATGTCCTTCCTTTCCCTAGCTGGAACCATCTGACCCTTTTCCTGCCTTCCCTTGCTTTCTACCTGTTTTGTGTACCTCTGTCTAGCTCCATTAGCATATGAGTTCCTTTGGAGAATAGCCTCTGGGGCCTATGTATATTTCATTTCTGTGTAAATGCTATTAGTCAGAGCTCATTTGATGATTGTTGATCACATTTATTATGAAACAAGGAAGTGAATCTTTTCTTTGGGGAGAGGCAGGGAGACAGAGGCATGGGCTTGGTAGAGGCTCTCGGATGAGCTAGATTGCAGGGGTGTGAAGGTGAGACAAAAAGTCATGAGGGTGTGGCAGTCTCAAAGGGACGATGGGGACACATTCACCAAAATGAAAGTCGGAATGGAAATCGTGTGTTGGGGAAGAGAGGGAGGATCTCAGGTCTGAACCTGGGGACTTCAGACAAGGCAAAAGCAGCAACGACAACAATGGCCACCAAGCATCCTACCCTGAAATTCAGTGGGGAAGGGGTAGGAGTAAATGTTCTCACAAGGCCCCTCTGGTTTGTCAGTCCTCTTGTGACTCTGTGACCAAACAGTGTCACATTTTCCTGAGCAAATTGCTAAGTTTTTATTCACTGACACCTGATGCCAAAATATGCTCTTGAGGTAAATGAGCCTGTGGGTTCTGAGATCCCGAATGCTCCATGTGCTCAGTGCAGGGTTGCCAACCCTGAGTCATCGCCAAGGGACATGCCTGCTGCCTCAGAGGAGCCGCTTCCCCACCACAGCTGGAGGCCATGGTGAGACCCCCAGGGTCATTTCACCAGCGTTTTCCGCCAGGTCACGCACACTGCACTTTATCTCCACAAAGTCTCCCATCGTGCCCTCCTCTCATTCTTACAATTACTATTTACAACGGTAAGCCGATCACTCAAAAATTTTAATTACATTTGTCCATAAACTTAAAAAAAAACATGTAGGGCACTTGTGGGTTCAAGGCTAAATTTCATTTGGTGTCTGTTTATTCTCCTGTTAGAAATCAAGGCCAGTTACTGTGGCTATTTAAAGTGGATGAGAGGCTGAAGGATTTGTGATGGCTAGAGAGAGAAATGAAGGCAGCTGTATGACATGTGTGAAGAAATCAGCCCTCCTGCCATGCCCTCCCCAACCACCCCTTCTGCTGCCCTGGGCCATGTCCTGGCAGGCAATCTGAGAAAGCTTCCCTGCAGGCCTCCTCTCCGATTATTACTCCTTGGCAAAGCACAGCCTGATTAACCCACAGGTTTCCAACCTAGAAGACACACTAACCCCAACCAAGGCACCAGTGTGGTAACAACATACCCTGCCCTCCCTGTGGACTCCTGGCACACAGATCATGGTTAAATCAATTGTGATTGTCAAACCAGACAGTGGCATGGCATGGAAGTCATCACTAGTGACAAAATTGCTCACTAACATCAGCTCACCCCCACTAAATAAATGTTGAACAAATATTTAAAGGATATTCATTTGACAGGGAGCCAAATTATGGGTCTGCTTGGAGAACCCATGTGTCTCCATCTCGCCATGGACTGAGGTTCTTTGACCGAAATGATAGAAAAGGCCATGGGTGGCAGCAGACGACTCCTAGATGCCCTGTTTGCCTCTTGTCAGCCCCTCTGAAAATCCCTAGGCCCCTCTCCTCACTGCCTCCTCTCCTCGGTTCCTCTCCAGCTGGTGAATTCTGCCTTGAAAGCAGAAGTTGGGTCACATCTGAGAAGGGTGCCATTCTCAGGCACGCTGATTTGTCATGAAGAGGCACAGATCACATGGTGGAACAAATGTGCTGTAAAACCAGTTATTTTCATTTTCTTAGTCTAGGATGACAAAATATTTACTGAGTGCTTATAATGTTCCAGGCACTATTATGCCTTTTTGCAAACTATACTCTTATTCCTGGACCTGGGCTCTCTCACTTTCTTGTTTCTACAGTTTCATTCAGATGATACTGGTTCACTGCCTGTTTGGTGCCTGGCATTTTGTTAATATTTAAAACGATCCTGCATTTCATTCCAATCACTCTCAGTTTATAGAACTAATATATAGAATCAGTCTAGTAGAATCTGAATCTATTATTGAAAATTATTTCACTTATAAGTGACAGAAACCTAATTCAACCAACTTTAGTTAAAAAATAAAAAGGCAGGGGATTTAGTGGAAGAATTCTGGAGCAGTTTTCAGATTCAAAGGACAAACTACAGAAAGCTGGGAAGCTCTGAGAGACCCTGGACTGGGGCCTCTGGACCCCCAATCCTTTCCCTCTGTTCTTCTCTGACCGTTGGCTTCCTTGTCTCAGCCTCTTCCCTGTGGCAGGAGGCATGGCTAGCAGAAGTTCTCAGTTGACACACGAAGCTCATGTCTAATAGGAAGGAGAGAACTCTCCCTCTGAGAGTCCCTTTGCCATATCCCAGGGGAGGACTCTGATTGCACTGCTTTGGTCCCATGCCCACTTGAACCACTTCGAACAGGAAGATGAGCACAGTAATTAGTCTGACCTGGCTCACGCGCCCACCCGTATAACAACAGAATGAAGTGGCAGGACACGTCGGGGGTGGTCCTCCCATAATCCCATAATCGGAGTTGGGGAAAAGACATAAAGTGGTTGGATTTACGTGGAGACGGAATTACTATAAGAAGAGGGAAAATGTATGAGCTGAGCAAAACACAACACATATCCACTCACTGTGTCCGTTCAGGTCCTCTGAGAAGCAGATACCAAAATGGAGTTTGAAGTGCAAAATATCTATGGGGAAGACTCCTGTGAAGAAAAAGGGGAGAAAGAGAAGGAACAGGCAGGGAGGTCTGCAAAGTGGCATGCAGGTCTGACCTCTGTAAAAGAAGAGAGGAGATGGAGGAGGAAGGAGGGTTGTGTAGAAAGAGCCCCAGACTCCAGTGAAGCTCTGGAGTGCAGACCAGGCATTGGGGAGCCTAGAGCACATTCACTCATTAGAGAAGCCCTTCGTTGGACAGATTGCTGGGCTCTGTCCCGCTGCTGTGCTCAGTCACTGGGAGCACCTCAGGAAGGATGTGGCCTTGGCAAGGATGCTGTGGTGGGTCCTGGGGCTGTGGCAGTTGGAGATGTAGCTTATCACAATCCTTGCAGGAAGTTTCCTCCTAAAGGAAGATTTGAGTGACATACTACCATGGTTTCCACACTGATCCCCAGAGAGCTCCAGGCATTTGCTCAAGGCAAATCACATGGCAAGTTCAGTGATGGAGCTAAGACCTGAAGCCTGCATTTGTAACTCCTAGTCCCTGAACTTTTCCCTGTGCTGTACTTCCCCAAAGCAGATGCTCCTGTCTCCATGGGATCTGCCTCTTGTCTGGTCATGCTGTTGATGTGCTCTGAGAAAGTCAAGCCTTGTCCTAGGAAGGCTTACGTTCTCAAAACTTGGGCCTGTTCAGGAAGCCAGAAGGGAAACTGGTCCAGCCAAAGCAGTAGAAACCATTAGAAGTCTCCCTGAGCCGCAAAGTGACATGTGCGCATGTTAAAAATACACCCTTCTTTAGCCAGATGTCACCATAAATCTTGAAATCGTGTCTAGCTAGAATGGACTACTCGGAGCCATAAAACAGTGACACAAACAACTCAATACTGTTCTGTTTAAAAGCCCCAGGAGCATATTCTTCCTAAACACAAAATCTCCCATCCAACTTGTCTCCACCATAGGGTTAGATTTATAAACTTTGTGTTACCAACTGGTTAGACGGCAGGAAATACATCAAGAATGACACAACCACTTGCAGAGCTAAACATTCCGATATTTGCTCCTCTGCTGAAATAGGTGGGACTGTGTAGCCCTATTCACATCCACCAGTGTGGTGAGCCACGGCCCCGCGCCTGCCCACTAGCAGTAGCCAGACATCACATTGGGCATGTCAGCCTGTTGACAAGAAGAAATATCATCTTTTGTTTTATTAGTTGGAATCTAAAGTATGGGAAGAAATGTCACTGTGGTGGCTGGCAAGTCCTACTCATCTCTAAATACACCCGAGGCCTAGAATTGTTTGTGTACATAAATCATGAACTATTGAAGTGCCACTGAGCTGTGAAATCACCCAGTTCTTTGTTTTCCAACCATGACCTTGCGGTGCTTTGAGCGAATTTGTTGCCTGATGACCAGGGGTGAGGATGGGGAAGGTAATCATGTTAAGGGGAGTAGGAGGAAAGTGACGCTGGCACACATGCAAACACACAGCGATAACTCACATATTAGGGAGACAGCTATCTCTTTCTATCTACTCAGAAAACAAACCTTTCCAGATATCCAGATATGGTTATGAGGAAAATAGATGCATTTACTCATAGGATACACAGACCCATCTATTAGATACTATTTTGTACACAATCCAAATAATCTTGCATTATCTTGTTCCAAGTTCATAGTCAATTAGAAATTTCAATTTAGAGGGGACCTTTAGGGACAAGAAGCTTTAGAATAACTCAGGGTGATAGCCGGCTGGCTGGCAGTGAAGGTGGAAGACAAAGTGAAATCAAATATATACACAGGAGCTAAATAAGCAATCAGATCCAGAAGTTACTGTAGAACAAATAGTTCTGAGTTCCTTGGCACTTCTTACAGTGATGAAAAGAATATAATGAGATACTTACTATGAACACTACTACTTCTAGTATTAATTATAACAGTTAAAGTTGACAGGGTGCCCATTATGTGATAAGTATTATTCTCCACACACTTTTCATGTGCTGCCTCATTTAATCCTCATAATTCTAAGGGTAGGTACTATTATCCTTGTTCTACCAGTGAGGTAAGTGAGGCACAGATTGCTTAACTGATTTTCCCAAGGTTACAGATTTACTAAAAGACTCTGTTACATTCAGTTAACCTTACCTCAGTTAAAAACAAATTGTGCCAGTTATTTTAGATATGTGCTTACCCAAGATATTTTAAAATCACCCCTAAACTAACAGGAGTTAGTTTACTTTAACAAACTTTTACCAAATACAGTCTCTGTCACTCATTGAGTCTGGTACCAGAGATCCAGAGACGTAAACGCAGTTCTATTCCTCTTGAAGCTCGTGATCTCGTGGCTGTGTCACATGAGCATCTGATTTGCTGATAATGCCAAGTTCCTCTGCTTGAGACTGTGTGTGTGTGTGTGTGTGTGTGTGTATGAAACCTAGTGCTTAGATTATTTTAACTAAGGAAGGATACACGTGGTGAACACTTGTACTTGTTTGTATTTTTGTATCTAGATAGGTTTATTCCACTTTATTTTATAATACCCTATATTTTATATGGTATTCATACAAAATTATGAGGAAAAAAAATGACTGCTTGCAGGAAAGAAATGGAATAGAAGCTTGAAAGCTGCCCCAACCCCACCACTGAACAGGTGTGAAAAAGAGGGAGTCTGACACTTGTTCTAAGTTTAGCAATACTGGAATACACTTGGCCTGGCCTGAAGCCTTGGCCCTAGCAATGTGTCATGTCATAGGGTAAAAGTAAGGGAAAAAAAGTAGAAGCAGTTATTTGAGGTGAAAAAAGGAGAGGATTGAATTATTTCTCCATTTCAGGACATATGTGTGGCCACATAAAAGCCACATCCACATGCACAGCCTGTGCCAGGGGCAAGAAGAGAGCTTTCGATTTCAGCACAATGGTATCTCAAGGGGCTGGAGCGAGGGTTTTTACCTGGAGCCCACACTTCTCTCCAAGGGATCCATGGATAAAATTAAGTGGGTTCTTGGACTTGGTGGAGAAACAATACTACACTGCTACCCCTGTATTTTCAATAGTTTTAATGGAAATTTAGCATTTCCTTTCCTGATAAATGTAAACAATAAGCCATGGGATTATTATCAGTACTTGTGACTTTTCACTAATGGCAATAATATAATGCCCATTGCATTAGTGTAGTTGCTGATATTTCAAATTTATTTTTTAAGTTTTATTGAGATATAACTGACACACAAATAAGTGCAAATATTTTAGGTACGTAGTTTTATGAGTTTGGACATATTTTTACAGCTGTAATGCCATATCAAGGTACTAAACATACCTATCAGCTCCCAAAATTTCCTTGTGTTATTTCTGTATTGTGATGATAACATGAAATGAGATTTATCTCTAATACCCACTTCTCAGTATTTATCCAGAAGAATTGGAATCAGGATTTTGAAGAGATCTTTATACCCCCATGTTCACTATAGCAGTATTCACAATAGCCAAGATATGGGCACAATCAAATTATCCATAGAGAGATGAATGGATAAAGAAAATGTAAATATGACACCATGTGTGACAACGTGGGTGAACCTAGAGGGCATTATGCCAAGTGAAATAAGCCAGTCACAGAAGTACAAGTACTACATGACTCCACCATTATGAGGTAACTAAAACTATCAAACTCATAGAAGCAGAGAATAGAATGGTGGTTTCCAGTGGCTAGGGGGAGGGGGAAATGAGAAATTGTTGCTCAGTGGGTATGGAGATATAGTTACACAAGATGAATAAGTTCTACAAATCTGATAGACAACATAGAACCTACAGTTAATAGAATAGCATTGTGTACTTTAAAATATGTTAATAAGATAAATCTCAAAATTATTTAAACTATGTAGGTACTAGACCAAACAGTAGATCACAAATGATCACAGTCTCTTTGAACAATGTTGCCAGCCAACATTCAGACAACCCAAGGCCAGGTAGTACTTAGTCACCAATTACTGGTTACCCAGACATCTGCAGTACATTCTCTCTTCACAGTTGTTTGTTGGTCAGTGTGTGGCATGGGATGAGTCATTTTCATTAAGTGTTACTGAACAGTTTCTGATATAAACTGTATCTCAAAGATGTTAATCTAGCCAAATATGAGATCATTGATAATAAAACTAAAATCTTACTATATTGAATTCTAACTTAAAAATCCTTGGAGAATTCTGGTATTTCTTGAGAGAAGTGTGTCCTGGCCTTGTTATACCATTGATGGAAGCTTTCGTTCCAAATGCCTCAATACATCCTTGTGAACTGGGATTTTTATACTTGCAGCCATCAAAATAATTCAACACTGACTAAATACCCAACATGATGTGAGTGTTGCTTTGACAAAGACCACCCCATAGTTCAATATTCTCATTCTAAGCAAGCAACATTAGCCAGCCTTCCTATTGACATGTCTGTAAAAAACAAAATTCTCTTCCAACTTTCTTACATTTTAAATGTGTTGTTTTTCTATTTAACATATTAATAACAATATCATAAATATTGTTTATTAAGGTTATGATAACTACTTTAATCAATGATAACTATTTATGATAACTATTTTAATCAAATTTCTTTTGTAACCCTACATGGTTTATTTTAAGCATTTAAAAACATTTTCTTCTCTAAGGTATCCATAGGATTCACCAAGCTGCCAGAGGCCTGTGTGACACAAGAAAAGTTATAAACTCCTGTGCTAAACAATTTTACAGTGACTAGGGATCCATGAGGCAGAGACTAGTCAGATATTCTTGAGATACACCCTGGGAATGGCAGATTTACTGTTGCCTTTCATCTAACTGTATTAGTGAAATGTCAGCTGCCATAACAATAATCCCAAAATTTCATTGGTTTGAACCAATATGTTTGTTTCTTGGTCATACAACAGTTATGGTAGGAGTGAACAGGTCAGCAGTATTTTAAGGATTCAAGGTGACACAGCTTCTGCCATTTTCAACACATAACTTCCCAGTTTACCATAGGAATTGACTGACTCCATTTCAAACAGTTGGAAGAGAAAAAGAGCCTGGAGAAGCACACGTGGAAGGTTTCTAAGGGCCATATCATGTCCCCTCACAGGCTAGAAACTCAGTCACATGGCCACAAGGAACTGTAAGAGAGCCGAATGTCTTGGAAGAAGAGGAAGTAGGTTTGGTGAACATGTGGTCTGTTTCTGCCACTTGGTCCTAGGAGGCGAAATATAGGTTACAGATATATTATAGTATGTGTACTGCTTGCTAAGATAGTACTAACCTTGCAGTTGTTGATCTCACAAATTTTATATAAAATCACTTTACACAGACTACTTGAGTCAGAATCCCCTGGAGACCTTGGTAAAAATACAAATCTCAGATCCACTAAATAAGAAGCTCCCAGGGTGTTTCTTAAGCATGCTAATGTAGAGTGACAAGAGAGATTAGATAATATCTTTATTAGGGAACAATATCACTAAAGGGAATAAAGAAGAAGAGCCAAAGCAAGAAACTTACAAAGAAAAGAGATAAAGGAATAAGAGGTTACAGGAATCAAGGAAAGAGTTCCAAGAAGGAGTCATTGAATGCCTCAGAGAGTCATTGAATGCTTCAGAGAGTGTAAATAAGCTAATAAAGACAATCTGCACAGCTCTGTGACTTCAGGAAGCTGATCATTCATGGCTGTGTATTTTATTCCTTTTCAAAGAGGCCTGCTATGATCAAGGCTTTAGGACAGTATGTCTGTAGAGGTGTGGACATATTTTGAGTTGGAAAGATTGTAGGTATGGTTACCATTTGAGATACCAGGAAGGAGGAGATATTGGCTTTGGGAAAACACGATAGGTTTTGTTTAGGATCCATTGTGCTTAATGTATCTTCGAGATAATCAGGTATTGTTTTACAGAAATAATTAGAACTCAGAAAGGAGGTTGAGTCTACAGTTTACAAATGAGTTTTCATACTCCTACATGTGATGTTGGGCTATGCAGATGGATGAGACTGTCCAGAGAGAATGTGTGCCTGGAGAAGAAATAGGGAATTATTTGTGTGATTCAAATAAGAAATGGTTTTCATATGATCAGAGGGTAGATTCAAGCTGGTGCTCAGAAAATGTGACACAATGGGATGATCATTGAGCTGGGCTGGAACTTTCTAATTCTCTGTTTTGGATATCTGTAGGTATTGTACAACTCCTTGTTTTGTCTGCCCTTATTATTTCACAGAATTCACTGGAGAATGCTATGGGAAAAGTTGGCATGGGTATTAATCCCCTCCCCTTGACTTCATTTCTTGGTAAAAGGCATCAGTTACACTTCAGGCAATCCCTGCAGTGTTATTTTGCTTCTCTTCTGGGCTCTCTTATCTGTAGATAAGAGACAGTGTGTCCCTGTGGACAATGGGCCTGTCTTTGGTCTCCCTGTGGACATCTTCGTTTCCACCAGCCCTAAGATGGAGACTTCATGGAGGAGGGGAGAGTCTTGCACAATCATGATCAAATGTATAATTTATTTTTAAACTAACAAATAATCTTTTTGACTCTCCAAGCAGGCAAATTCCAATATTTCCAAAGGAAAGTGGAGCCAACGCCACGGGCTAGCTCCCTGGGATATACTGTAAATAGCTTCCAAATCAGGAGTAAAGAATGCAGCTCAGTTGGAAGAAAAGAAGGCAAGGCCCAGAGAAATGGCCACGCTGGCTTGTTATTTTTCTGAGGATGTTCATATTGGCACTGCTCAGCCTGATGTCGGAACACATTTATTGCCTCACACAGCCAGCCTTTGTCATGTGGAATCAGTTGACATCTGGGGGCTGTTTCATGTTTCTCTTCTTCATCTGCCCTCACTCAAGCATTTGGAGACATCAGTTACTAAACCAAGCACAAAGAAACAAGCAATGCTCATTAGATCATCTTCTATAGTGCATTGCATGTGGTAAAGCTCTATTAAAATAAACAATGGAATAATTAATGAACTCATTAACAAATTCATTTGGTGTCTATGTGAGTCTCACGCGTGGGCTACTAGCAGGCGTTGCTCCTAATTTTAATAAAGAGAAGGGTTTAGACAGACAGATATGTAAAAATTTTCAGTTATCAAATATTGGGAAAAGTTTATAACATCATTTTTTTTTTCTTCTTTCTCATGCCATGGTAGGGATTGGGAGGGGGTTTGTCATTACCCATCTCCTAATGTGACTATATAGGGAGGAGTGGCTGGCAGGTAGAGGGGTGTGTCTTTCAGCTGACAATGAAGAGAAGGAGCATCCCAGGACACTTCCCACGTACATCAAGAGCGAACCACGATGGTGGGCAGTGATCTGTATGGTAGCCAACACAGGTTTTTGTATCTTCTTGACAATTCCTGGTGCAAAGATTTGTTTGTTCAAGGACTTGAATTTCAAGAATAAGTCAGCAAAAGTCTAAGGGTCTGCATCCATTATTAGCAAATATTCAGACTTAATCTTGAGTCAAATTTATTCCTGTTTCTGTGCCTAACTATAACCTCAGCTGGACCCTAATGGCTGTCCTTTTACTCATACCTAGAAAAGCAGAGCTGAATTTTCTCCAACAGCTGTTTGCAACTGCCTCCACTCTTTTCAAATCCTTTATCAAACTCTGTCCAAGTCATTTTCCAGGAATAATTTAGATTACTTTTTTGCTAAGACTGAGGCCATCTGATGGTGAGGTCCTTTTGCTTCTCTGAATAGTAGAAGAATTTCTTCTACCTTCTCATACCTTGTCTTCAGCCTTAGAGGAGGCATTGCCTCTCCTTCAGACCATGGCAAGACCTCTCATTTATCTTCAGAATCTCATCACTTCTGCTCACCCCAGCAAGTATGCCCTCTCTTTTCTCCTTTCCCTCTCTTCTATATTAATCATACTTTTAAAACAATTACATGATGTTTTGACATCTTAGGTGGGGAGTCTAACTGGAAAGAGAGAGATTGCCTTTCCCAGGGCTGGCTAATTCCCAGGGACAATAAACAACTTCCCTGCCAACACACCTTTCCTATGTAAACCAACCAATCCTCAGAGTCCATACCCTCAGGCTTTATCCTTGTCTACTTTATCTAACCAACTCTATCTAACTCTCACATACCAAGCCAATATTGTCCCTGCCCTAAAGCAACTCAGGGCCATGGATCACTATAGATCACTTCTATAGCCTAGAGCCTGCTGACATTGTTCAAATGAGCCAATCCTAAGCTGTTTTCCCTTCCCTGCTTGCCTTTACCATAGAACACAATGGAAGCTCTGGGCCATGCTTTCCTCTTCCTCTTATTTCTGCCTTCGGGCCAAGCTGGGGCTTCCCTCTGTGGCCCTGTGTGGTGTGGCCTGTTCCCTTTCTTGAGAACTGTAAGTAACACACTCTTCTTCCAATGGCACTGACTTCTCTGTGTCATCACTTAGTCACCATTGTAAATTAAAGCCCTGTGGGTACATTTTTACTCCCCTACATTTTAACACACCTATCACCCTAATTCTCCCCACCCCCCACTTCCTACTTCCCTCTCTTCTCTCTCCCTCTTTGGTTCCTTCTCTTAATTTATTTTATATATTGCACTTGAAAAAGTGATTATTTTGGTGAAAATGCTTTTAAAATTTTATTTCAAAATTGAAATAATGTAAAAAAATGCACCAGAAATCTTGTGATCCAGAGAAAAACACTAGTAACATTTTGGTGAACATCCTTCTAGACATCTCTTTTGTATAGAAATATAATATATATGTGTATTTTAAATAAATAGGATAATGCTGTACATCTCTCAATAATATGCTATTAACAGCTTTACATTTCAATAAATTAAGCTATACTTCACTAATTTCAGTAGCTAAAGAAAATTTTAGGTATATTACAATTTATTTACCTAATCTATTGTATATTTGTTTTCTTTCTTTTGTCAGTTTAAGCAATAATTCAATAAACATATTTATTCAATTATATTTTCATATTTGTCTATTTATCTTCTTAGGATAAATTCCGAGAAGTGGATTTGATAGGTCAAAGGGTATATCCCTTTTACATACTGAGATGTATTACCAAGTTGACCAACAGAAAGACTGTTATATTTTATATTTCATCCTCACTCCAATAATACATTCAAGTAATCATTTCTCAATCCTTCATAAAAATAGTATTTTCAATCTTTTTAATTGAATTTCCAATCTAGTAGGTGAAAAAGACCTTACCTTATTTGAATTTCTTTAAGATTTAATAGGTTTTCTTTTGTATATTGATCATTTGTATTTCTTCTTTTATGAATTATTCATTCACATTCTTTGCCTATTTTTCTAATTTGACTAATTGCTTGTATTTTTAATTGTCCTATAAAACTTTTAATGTACTCAGAACTCAACTGTG
The DNA here is from genome assembly GCA_963575035.1 of Avahi laniger. Classification (NCBI taxonomy): domain Eukaryota; kingdom Metazoa; phylum Chordata; class Mammalia; order Primates; family Indriidae; genus Avahi; species Avahi laniger. The sequence goes on along the minus strand of CAUYSK010014550.1, from coordinate 47,150 downwards.
TCAGTCATATGATTGACAAACATTTCTCTGTTTGCCATTTTTCTTATAATCTTATTTATTTACTATTATTTGTTATATAGAAGTTTAACTTCTAATGTAGCCAAATTTGTCAGTATTTCTCCTTTCTGGTTCCTAGCTTCCCTGAAACTCTTAGGTAGAATTTCTCAACTGTTATGTTATCAAATATCTTCAGTGCTTCTATTGTTTCAAGTTTACAGTTAAATCTTCCATCCATGTAGAGTTTAACTTGAGACACTGGGTGAGTGGCAACTCTCTTTCCTTTCCTCCTTCCTTTCATTTTCCAGCACTGTGATTCTCAACCTCCAGAGTCTTCCTGGCTCAAAAGCTGAGGTCCATCTGAGACCCTTCCCTTTGGTTTGTCCCACAGATCCAGATAGTAACTTAACCCCAGTGAACTTCTGAGGCTCTTTCAGACTTTATGAAGTGTTTCCACATAAATGATCTCAACCTGGGAGGGATAAGATGAACCCTCCCCTCCCACCACGCTGCCAATAATACACACATGTGTACCTTGCCAAGGAGAACGAAAGGGATGCTTAGGGGGGTTGTGACTTATTCCAGGTTACTTTGAGAGGAAGGTAAAAAGAAGGTTCATCTTAGAGTCTATCTGATTCCAAAAGCCATACTCCTCTTACAACACATAACTTCTGAAACCCGATCACTCCCTCTGTTGTACACCTTCTCCACACGCTCCCTCTTCTCCATACCAACTGCTCCAGTTAAAATTTTTAGCATCTTTCACCTGCATTTTTTTTGGAGGTCCTCACTCAGTTTTTTCTACTCTTGGCATCAGATTAATATTCCTAATTGCACTTCTGTTTGTATGTTCAGAATCCTGTGGCCAACTGAATCTGCCACGCCTTTGCCTTGCACTTGGGACCTTCGTGAGGTGGCCGCAGCATGTCTTTCCCCTCTGTCTCCCACCCTTCTTCTCCACGTACTGTGGTTTTCAGGGAAGCCAAAGATTTGCCAATGCTCTAACACGCCTCATGCCGTTTTCTAGCCATTCCCTGTTTTCAGCCACTACTTCCTTTTATTATCACCACCCGCTTCTCCTTTCTTTCTTCCAAAATCCTCTCCTTCCTTAAGTCCCAGCCCAAATTCCATACCCTTCATTACACCCTTCCTGGAAACTTCCAGTGGACATTTTATTCCTTTCCCCTCTAACTTTCCACAGACCTTTTTCTGTGACTCTCTCATGACTCATAACTTTCTGCTTTAGAGTTTGTGCCAGTGGCTTACTTTTCTTATCAGACTGTCAGCTTCCTGAGTTAATGGATTGCCTCTTCTTTATGTTTTTATCTCCCACCTCCCAATGCTCAGAACAGTGACTAGCACAGGTAAATATTTGAAAAATAAGGTAATTTGTGAATAAAGGAATAATGGAATGAAGAAATAAAATGTGTGAGTGACGATTATTTTTGGAAGTCTCCATTTTCCAAAAGATTTTTTCTTCTTATTCCAAAAGATTTTGCCCTTTTATCCCTTTGCTTGCCCCAACGCCCACAGACACACGTCCACCAGGTGACCCAAGCCTGAAGTCCTACCAGTACAGCACCATGATTTCCGCTTGTCACTTTGATTTCTGCATGTTGATGCCTCAAGGATCAGTGGCCCACATTTCTCAGAGAAGTACTCCACCATCTATAAGGAATAAAAGATTTGACAATGGAAATTTTTCCAAAAGTCTGGATCGCATTTGGGATAGAACAGTGTGCCACAGAAGCCTGCAGAAGTGGTAGCTAAAGGGGAAAACAATGAGCCAATTGCTGGAGTTGGTCATTGACACAGGACTTACCTGCCCACAGAGGGCTACATATAAACCTTTTCTTTGTGTCCTGCTCCCCAGCCATGACAGCCTGTGTGCCTTTCCAGGTGGACATGGCTCTGGGTCCCCGTGGACTGTCCTGGAAACAGCCGAGCATGTTACACATCTCAACTGGCCCTCTGTCCAGGGAAGTTCTTAATCCCCGATAGGGACATCATCTCTAGAGAGCAGAAGTGAAGTCATATTTCATGTGGAAAGGATCATATGCTCAAAAAGAAAACTGGCAAATAACACCTTCTTGCCCCAAAGGTGAGGCATTACTTTAGAGAGGGCTGAGTGCCAGTTTGCTAGAATCAAATAAATCAGATTTCTCACATGTAATAACAGATGTTCTGGCTACAACTCATGAAATCATTTAATATTACTTTATGCTGTGGTAATAAAAAAAAAATCATCTGGCTCCACTCGGCCCAGGTTACATATCTTCCTCAAAGGGTCAGAATGATTTGATGCAATTCTTGGATCAAAAGGGCTGATGTTCTCTGTATGTTACAGGCTGTGGACAGGGGTTGCTCTGAGCATGGGACAGATGCTTTCCTAATACACGATTCGCATTCGATGGCCTGAGGTGTGTCTCTGATCTCCCTAGACTTGCCCAAACTCTGGTTCCAGGAGAAGCTGAATGCTCTCCGGGAGGCTCACTTTTTCCACCCTCCCCGCATCTCACATCTGGCAGTGTGAACTTCTGAGGAAGACTAAAATATTTAACAGGTTGATCAACCATGCTGGATGTAGCTGGCAAGGTACCAAAGCTTTATCTCTACAGCCCTGAAGAGGAGCGAGTAAGCGGGAATGATTTGGCCTCTCCGAACAAGCCTTGCAGATGAGCTTGGATGAATCTACGGAGGTAGGGAGCAAGGGAAAATGTGTCTGATGAAGCCTGGTAATAAATCAAAGGGACTTGCAACATGGATAGATGGTGAAATTGCAAAGCTGACTCAAATATTGAAATAACCAAGTTAATCAAGAAAAATCTTCTAAAGAGGGTGATAAAAAAGCAAAGTGATTTCTTATCCTCAGAGAAAATCTAAGACAAAAACTAAACAAAGGAAAGCTTAGAGGTCCAAGAGAGAGTTACTAGAATAATTGGAGCATCCCTCCAGAAGCAAATTGAAAGGAGATAAAAGGGAATCTAAGGGCTATAAAAAAGGAATTGTTGCTACAACTTCTCAAAGAGAGTGTTAATTCCTTCCCAGGAAGCATGATAAGCAAAATAAAAGGAAAATACCAAATAGAAACATAAACACCACACAGGATAATGAATTCTAGAGCAGTACACGACATGGACTCAGAGAATCATGGAAACAAGGTCAAATTAACACACACACAGGACACAATAGCAGGCAGGAAAAAGTAAACAATCGGCTAGAAATTACTTCTGAGGTCTCCTTAGTTCTCCCCACAAGAAGCACCTCTCCCACCCTTGGCCACCAAGGAAATCTCACCCTTAGGCACTCACTGAATTCTTGCATCACAGTGCCAGGTGCTGGGTCGGCTTCTCTGGATATACATATATCAGCTGCACTCTGGATCTGCAACAGCTGACAGCCTATTTGGGGAAATCAGTGTGTAAGTAAACAACCACACACACTGGGGTAGAACTGTGTGCAAGGCAGGAAGGGAACCCAGAGGAGAGATCAAAATTGGGCACGGGAGTCAGCTTTGCATGAAGCCACTGGTCAGATGTCCTGCTGTCCAAAGAGGCCCTGCTAGGTCTGGAGAGCTGCAGCAGGGAATTCAGCTGAGGTTCTCGTTCTCATGCTGCTGGATCAGGATGTTTGTCAAGGCTATGGTAATCATAGATAGAAAATTTCTCTGCGATCATCTGGGGAAATCACAGCCACCAGGTTTCCTGAAGCAAATGCCAGAGCACGTTGTCAGAGAAAAGATTTGGGGCTATTTCAAGATTTTGGTGATACCACAAAAGGTGTAAAAATGTTGAGACTCCCAAAGAGTTTCGTACAATAAATAACAATGATGCCCACACCGGTAAAGTGAGAAATGTCTGAGAATCAAAATGTCAGGGCTGAGAAAAATTAGAAAGAGTAACCAATCCAATTCCCTTGATTATAGATGGGGAAACTGAGGCTCAGTGAGGAGAACCAACTTACCAAGATATGGTACTGGCCAGGAATAGAATGGAAAGTTAGATTTAATCTAGTTTTATTTCCTCTGAGAGGCAGTATAATTTTATGCTCACTTTTCAACTTTAGTAAAATTTGTAGAGGTTAGATGAAATGCAACTGTACAACTTGTTCTGCTTCTGTAAGCACATCGTTTTTATAGCAATAAAGTTTTTAATTTCTTTATCTTCAGACATCCTATTTTGGAACCTGTAACCCAAGTTCTAACTCTCTATGGGTCATTTTTCAGAAGCAAAGAGGGAGTTGAGTAATTTATTACATAGAGGAACAAAAGTCAGGGAGGAAAACCTCTTGCTAAGATAGAATACTGAAGGTCAAGTTGAATTCAAGCTGCAGATATTCAGGGAGAAAAGAGAAAAATAGGCCTACGTCTGCCAGAGGAAATGGGGATCCTACCATGCTGAAAACCAACTCCAATCACAATCCGATCTAATTGCAGGCAGGTAAGCTGACGATACCGTCAATGTGATAATGATGCTGTTTGTTGAACACCCACTATTCCTCAAGGACTTCAGTCAGCTCTAAGCACTCAGCAGCTTCTGTCTGGCTCGACATGTTCAAGGAGCTCAGAGGGGGAGGCGGTGGGGGTGGGGTGCGCTGTAACACAAATTGGAGGAGTAGAAAGGCTGCCCCAAGCAGCGAAGTAGGACTACCAGATTGGTCAGAGATGAGACTGGCACTGGGTGTTGGAGGAGGACTGATATGACTAATGTGCATTGACTTAGAGGCAGAGTCCCCTTCATTAAAATCCAGGTTCTGCCACTAACTCTGTGTAAGATCGAGTAAATTCCTTACTCTATCTCCTTTATTTTAAAGGCACATTCCATTCCCTATATTATAAAGTCTCTGAAACTCTGCCATGCCTTACAATGAGTGGTATCTTGCAATTATAATTGTCAGTTTTTTAATTCCTTAGGAGGCAGTACATAAGATAATGACACACCGTCTTAGTCAGTTCAAGCTACTGTTAAAAATTACCGTAAATTGATTGGCTTATAAGCAACAGAAATTCATTTCTCACAATTCTGGAGGCTGGAAATCTGAGATCAGGGAGCCAGCACGGTGAGGTTCTGCTCAGGGCTCTCTTCCATTGCACAGACAGCTGACTTCTTCTTGTATCCTCACATGGTGAAAAGAGCACTCTGAACCTCTTCTGGTTGTGAGTGATGCACAAATCATGAATGCTTTTGAACTCAAAAGAACTTGGCTAAATTTAATTTTTCTTTTCTTTTCCTCCATTTTTTTTCTTTTCTCTTTTTTTTTTCTTTTTAAAAACACAATATCTCTCTCTTGCTCAAGCTGGAGTGCAGTGGTGTGATCACAGCTCACCCCAACCTTGAATTCCTGGGCTCAAGCAATCCTGCTGCCTCAGCCTCCTCCCATCCCTCCTGCTGGGATTATAGGCTTGAGCCATGAACACCCAGCCTGAAGTTTTTCTTTTAACACAACAAATGGCATTTCAGGTTTGATAACATTTAGTAATATTTCTGATCTTTTGTTTATCTGTAAGATGGAAATATTGAAACTTGTTTAGAAGTTTACTACAAAGGTTAAATTAGATGATGTACAAAACATTTAGAAACATATCTAGTATGTAATAACTGACTCAAATGATAAATGTAGCTATTGAATGATAACTCTCCCTCCTGGCCACCTATCCCAGGCAGGATCTGTCCCCAGTCCTTGGCTCACAAAGATCACCTAGGAAAGTAGAGTAATAAAAATAGCTACTATTTGTGGAATGTCTAATTGGTGCCAGGCACTGTGCCAACTGGGTTTACGAGTTTTATTTTACTGTATCTTATAGCCCTCTTAGGATACAATTATCTGCTTAACTATCTAAGATCATGCAGTTAATAGGAACATTGGATCCTGAATCTTTTTTATGTGACACCAAATTCATGCTTTCTACTATCGAATAGATGGACACAGAGTTGATTACTACAAGCCCTGGAAACCCCATGAATTATTTTATAATCTGCACAGCAGAGCTCTTTCTCTGGGCTCTAATGTAGGTGGATAATGGACTTTCTATCCATCCTAGGAAATTAGATTAATATATTGGAACAAAGTCTTAGGAGCTGGATGAGAACTACCCAGGTATTATAGCAAAGAATCCTGCAAACATGTCTAACCCTGACTCAACCTAAGATCATTCCTGGCTCCTCCTGGTACAAAGCTTTAACTGTGACAACCTCAAATAGAAGAAAAGGGGGTGGGGAAACACCATCAAGGTCTTGTTACAATGGTTTGAACTCAAGAAATCTCATGATGGCCTCTTTGGGCCAAGGCCAACTGCAATGGTGTGTTCCTCACAAGTAGTCTTCCCATTTCTGGGACTCCCTGAGGTGTATTCAATAATGCACTCCTCATTCTGAAGCAGATGGAAAAGTGTTTAAAAAGGTGCCAGGTTTATTTATGGAAGCATGAGATTGAATTTAAGAGATGCACTTTGCCAATATGAAATGTGAACTCTCAAAACAGGAAGTGTGTTTTACTGCCTATTTATTTTATTACCGTATCAGCTGCCCAGAGCTGAAGAATCCTTCCTCTCAGGAATTATTTATTTTCTAACTTCTGAACCAAAACATTTTGACCATCAGAACTCTAGCTCCTTGCTGCCAGATTCCCAACTACAAACATGTGCCTCACTGTCTTTCAGAGCAGATCCATTGAGGGTTTCCATGAAAAACATTTGAACGCGTATTTTGTCCTGAACCTTTATTTTTATGTAAATGGAGAAGTTTCAAACAAATTGAATCAAATTACAAAAGATAATTAAATTTTTAAAATACCTTTTAGAATAATGGAGGGATTCTTGAGTTTGCTCACATATCTTAAGATATTCAATAATTAATATTGTTATTTTCATTTCATTGGCATAAAGAATTTGGTGAAGAAAATCATTATTTAATCATTTGGACTTATCAGTATGCACTGGTAATAATAAAGAAGTCTACCATACTGTGGTGTGTTGTGTATTGCATGTCTTTCCTCCCACACTGATACTTTCACAGCTTCGCAGAGTTGAAAGCGACTACTCTGGCCTTCATTAAATAGGTCAATAATAATTCGCTAGATGCAGCTTTTGGCATAGGAAGGAATAGCCTAATGTATATGAAGGCACTGAACTGAAGCTCAGTAAACTCGTGTCTTCTTCCCGGCTCTGTGGAGCCTGGCACTGGCGTGAGCCCTTGAACAAACTTTCCATCCAAAAGGTAGGTCATGTACTTTGGTTTCTCTTCAGGTCGTGTAAATCTTTCACCTTTTACCAAAAAGCAGATCACTAGAGATATACTTGAACTAAAAACAAGTTATAGGAGGAAATGGACATATATAAAAGGAGTTCTTTCAGTTTTGAGGAGGATCCATCCCAGTTCGGACTACAGTGAATATTTCTTTTCTTCTTTTTTTATTTCAGCATATTATGGGGGTACAGATGTTTAGGTTATGTATGTTGCCCTTGCTTCCCCACCCCAAGTCCAAGTTTCAAGTGTGTCCATCCCTCAGATCAGTGACTATTTCTGAGTAGGTGTTTTCACCCAAGCTACACATCCCTGACGGAAACGCTCAGGCAGCAGACATGTTACAATGGTGCCACCTTCTGGACACTCTCCAAAACACAGCTTTTCTTCATATTTTTCTCCCACTCAAAATTTCTCAATGGCTCCCTATTTACTGACAGAAGAGTCTAAAATCCTTGGCATTCAAGGTCTTCCGTGCTCTACCACAAGTTTACGTTCAGGTCTCTTCTCCTGACACTCTCTACATGGGTGTTCTGTGCCACCGCCCAGAATACGTTCAGAATTTTCGGCATCCCATCTTCATTCTCAAACCCAGCGTTAACTCAAAGCAGTGAGCCAGAGGGAGAATCGTAGAGTAGTTTATGGGGTTCAGAGCCAGAGCCCCAGTAGGAAAAAGGCCAGAAGGTATGGGATGCCCCAAAATCTAAATTATACAGGTCACCGAGTGTTCCCAACAGCCTAAAGACAGCTCTTCTCTATTTAAACTTAGAAGTTTAAATATAAGAAAAGATAGCAATGGTAAAACAGATTAAAGGACATGAACATGCAAAAAATTTACATAATAAAAATAAATATAAAAAAAGATGGCTAAATTCACAAATGATCCAAAATGCAAATTAAACTCATGGATATCATGTTTGTCCACCAAATTTGAAAAGATTTTTTTCACATTCATGATTGTGCCATGTTAGTAAGGGTTCCGGAAATAAATAACCTCATACAATTTGCAATGCAAAATTCCTGGAGGGCAATTTGTAAATATTCATCATAACCCTTAGAAATGTGCTCATACTTTAATCCAGTAATTCCACTTTAAAAATCATCTTTAGGATATTATTATAGTTTTGTACCTAAATAATACATATCAGAATGTTAATTATCACTGCAACATTAATTGTGATGAAGTTGAAATAAGTTACATGGCTAACCATATGAGATTTGATATATTCATATGATAAATTTAAATAGTCATTAAAATTGATATTGTAGTAAAAACGTCTATTACATGTTTCTTATTCATATTACATTATTTAGTGAAAATAGATTAAAATCCAACATATTCTATTTGATTCTATTTTTTAAATATGTGCATAGAACAATAATCAGAATTACTCCACAAAATCAACGATATCTTGTTTAGGGGGCAGCGGTCTGAGTGATTTTTATTTTCTTGCCTATATTTCAAAATGTTTTATAATGTCATACAATCCTCATATAATCATCATAATAGTTTTAAGAAAGTAAATGATAAAAACCTAATGAAAGTAAGATCTATATTAGGTTGTATCTGTACATAATATCCAATCCAAGTGAATTGAGCTTGTCATAATTTTTGGTTTTGGTCAGTGCCTACTACAGCTCAAAGTCTCTGGGACGCCTAATATTTTCTTCTTTGTCAGGTCCGGTGTGGGTGTGGGTCTGTGGAATGGCACCTGAGCAATTCCAGGTGAACACTGTAACTGAATAAAGACTTCTGCAACCAACATATACACCCATTTCGAGAGCCATAGAAATAGGTGTGTGCTTCCACTGGGGAATTCCATCGTAAGCGTTCTATCCTAATGACATAACTGCTTTGAAAGAAGACAAGTATTCATGCTCAGAAATCACTGATAGTGAAAAGTTTGGAAACAATCTAAATATCCAGCAATAAGTAAATGGTTAAGTAAATTCGAAGGTATGCATTCAGTGAAAACTGAAGTACTTCCTAAAACAGCTCATGAGGAAACTGCAGAGAAGGATGATAAATGCCTATGGCATAATGTTAAGTGAAAAATAAGTGGAATAAAACTTCGTTGGCTTTCTGTGATTGCGAGGACATAAAAATAAGTCTGCATGTAAAGAAAGAGAAGAAGAAAATATGTAAAGAGAAGATATAACAATCAAAATAGTTTTGAATTTCACTGTTTTTTATTCAAACTGAAGTCACCTATGCTCTTTTTAGTTTCTAAATCCCTGCCCAAAATGGAAGGCCAGAGTGAAAATACACAGTTGCCTAGGGAAATGAAAACTTATGAGAATCTGAAGATTTGAGCAACAGCACAAGCACATCATGTCCACGGACAGCTTTTTAGACAATCCTGCTCATGGAAAACTTCATTCTCTAATGCCTTTTTCAAAGGATGAGATTTGTCTGCTCAAAAAAAAAAAAAAAAAACAACCTTTTAGCTCAGATGTCCCAGAGCAAGAGACAAGAGATAGGACTCTGACCTTTATCCCACACCCGATTTGATTCAATGACTAGAGATTTTATAACAGGAACTTGAATGTTCAGTTTATATAACTTAATCCATTTGAAATTTTCTCTCATACAGAGACACCTATTTTGTAGAGCAATAGACCAACCCTCCCTAAGTGACCCGGAGCACCCAGATCTAAACAAGGAAAGAGATTTAAAGAAAGAGACAAATTGGCCTTTAATAGAAGCAGGAATGAGTCAGTTCAGTGCCGCATTCTCTGGAACAGCAGATCCTCTAAGGACGTGGCTCTGCTCTCAAAGACGTTGGCCTGGCAACTCGCTTACACACTCCACTTGGGGAGAATTCTTTTCAGCACTAGCCAAAATGCCGACCCAGGCTTCTTTGCCGAGCAGCCTTGAAAACTTGCACACATTTAGAGAAAATACTTTCAAATGACTCTGGAGTTCTGCTTTATGTTTCATATTCCTTTGAACTTATTACCTCTTTACAATGTCTTGGACTATTAGTTTGGGAACATTTAAAGTTAATGACTATATGGAAAGTAAAACAACACTTTGATGTTGCCCAAGTCATTCATTTCTCTTTCATATGCAGGAGGTTATAGAAGGCTGGGTGATGCCAGACCAAGTCATTTCAGGAATAAATAACTTATTTGGGGGTCTATATGGATTGTTGCTCAGGGGAAAACAGGGATAGATCAGCTCTGGAATGTCTACAGGAACCAAAGCCATGATTAATGAGGGTCAACTTGCAAAATTGAGCACTCACAGATAGGATTACTTCACACAGAGAGCAGAGTCTGTCTGACCCAGGCTACCCTAACGCCATCTCCTGAGGCACATCATTCACAAATCTTGCTGGTTTCAGGGATGCACTGACAGCCAAAGAGATATGGAGAGGACTTCCTTTGGCCATAAGTAGACAGAATCAAAGTGCCATCAATGCAACGATAATGGCCATTAGAGAAAGTTGGCAAGTGTTTCTAGAAGGTCAAAGTTGAAGCGTCCGATTGGGTGTCTTTCGGTAAAGCACAGTATGCTCTTCCAGATGACAGTCATTTTTTATTTGTTTGTTTCTTATTTCTATAGATAAGAATTTGGAAGCTGTTGCGAGATGGAGTTCCCTGCAGTATGTAGGAGACTTAGCAGTGGAGGTGGAGCCAAAGAACCAGAGAGACAGAGGAAGAGGGAGACCTGTTCACACTAGATTTATCGATGGTCCACTATGAGCTTATTAAAGGAGAAATAGAAGCTATCCACAATAGAATGCCTTCATCTCATCAAATAAACAGCAAAGGGCATTAGACCAGGGATGGAGGATATTCAGCAGAAACTGTAGAACACCATTCTTTGTTTCCCTTTCCAGAAAAGCTATATATGTATTTACTGAGGGCAACTATGTGTGTTGAAAATTGTGTTAAGCTGCTTGTGGAAAACAATAAAATGATGCTTTCTCTCATGGAGCTTATGGTATTAAAAGACACAATTAATATATTTAAGCAATCGAGAGCAAGAAATGACATTGCAGTTGTTACTCCTTTATTGAGCAAATATTTGTTGTATCTATTGCGTGCTTCAGACTGATCTAGATATTGTGATACAATGGTGAAAACACATACAAGGTGTCAGGTCTCTTGACATTTATATTCTAGTGGGAGGAGGAGATAGACAATAAACAAGTAATAATAAATGAGGATTATTTTAGTTGCCCAGAGCAATGAAGAAAACAGAACGGAGTGGGATGATTGAGGGTGAATGAGGATAGAATAATTTAGTAATTTAGATTGAGTGATCAGGGAACTTCTCACTAAGAAAGAGATGCTTGAGTTGAGCCTGCAAAGATAGACCTGTAATGATAAACGGAGGACATGTTTTCGGGCAGGAAAACCACATGCAAAAATCCTAAGGCTAGAACTAGCTTTATTTGTTCAGGTAACAGAAGGAAAGTCACTTTGGCTGGGGCTTAGTCTGCAAGAAGGAGAGGGACAGAAGATGATTTCAGAGAGGTCTATGGGAGCAAGGTCATAGTAAAGCCTTTTGGGCCAATGTAAGAAGCTTCAATAGTATTTCAAGTGCAACAGAAAGCCATTGGAAAGTTTTAAGCAGAGGATTAATATGGTTGATGTTTGCAAGAAATTATGATTACTGCTTTGTAGAGAGTGGATGGTGGTGGGAAAGGGCTAGAAGGAGGGGGCTGGTAAAGAGGGCACTACAGATCTTCAGGCAAGAAGTCATGGTGTTTCAGACGAGGTACCAGTGAGGTGAAGAGAATACAGATATGTTTGGCAGTGGAACCAGCAGGACTTGCTGTGGAATTGAATAGTGATACCACATACTGAGATAAGAGGCATAGGAAGGAACTGGCTTAGAAATACCAACTTAGTTTGAGAGGTTGTAGGAACTCAGAACTGTGTGGCCATTTTTGGTTCAGGAAGTTTAGAAGAGTTTTCCCAGAGGTGAACCTGAGCTTGACTTCCAAGAATGGGTAGAATTTGAATACTTAATGATGAATTGTTGAGGCTGATTTTAGAATGACTTGAAAATTTTTTTGCTATTTTATTACTTCACCAATTTCAGTCATTTGTAATTTTTTTTGGCACATCAAATGTACTTTTACTTAATATTATTTTTTAAATCAATCCCTCATCTTTTTTCTTAAACAATAATATTTTAAAAAATAAACATCATACCAAGAGATTGAGAAGCTGGAGCTTCTTGAATATTGACTGTGTTATTTAAACTCCATCAGTCACTCTGTTCTGTAAACTAATGCTGTGTGCCTTGTTAGCACACACTGAGCTAATCAAACATTCCGTTTAATTGTCCTTGTCTTTCTCTTCCAATAGATTGCAAGTTCCTTAGAGAGTGAGGATGAAACTTTCTTTTTTTTTTTGCTACTGTGTTGGGGAAGTGTGGGGCAGAACATGTGTTTCATCACTGCCATCTGCATTGTTGTCTAACGTGGAGCCAGTAGTACCAGTGACAGTGTAAGTGCTGAGCAAAGATTTGTTGAATATATAACTCTGCACACAACATCTTATGGTCTCAATTTCTGGATTTCAGCCTCTTGATACCAATCTATAGTGAGTTGGATGGTGATTCCTCAAAAGATATATTCACCTGAAGCCTGTCAATGAGACCTTATTTGTAAAGACGGCCTTGCAGATGAAATTAAATTAACGATCTTGAGATAAGACCATCCTAAATTATCCAGGTGGGCCCTAAATACAATGACAAATGTCCTTAAAGGAGAGAAGACACAAACAGAGAAGGCCATGTGAAGACTGAGACAGACATTGGACTTATGTTGCCATGAACCAAGGAACATCTGGGACCATCAGGTACTGGAATAGGCATGGAAGGATTTTCTCCCAGAGTCTTTGGAGGAAGCATGGCACAGCCAAAACCTTGATTTTGAACTTCTAACATCCAGAACTGGATGAGACAAGGAATTTCTATTATTAAGCCCCCAAGTACGTGACAGTTTGTTATAGCAGCCCTAGTAAACTCATATGCATTCTTTATACCCAGCTCAATTAAGATCTCAGTGAGAAGCTTCCTGCCCTATCTAGCAGAGCCAGGACTGGGGCAAGGTGAGTGAGGCACCTAGGGTAAAACATTTAAAGGGACACTCAATCAAGCAGGTCCCCTACCCTTGCAACATCAATGATCGTCCATATTGGTTCCCAGGTGGCAAAGGCTTTTAGAAATCAAGACAAAGAAAATACACCTGTAGATGTAACTTTGTCTTGAATTCTAAATTCGCATTACATCTACAGCTGTATTCTCAATCTCATAGACTTAAGACATTCTAATTGCAGTCAGAACACCTCAGAACACCCCAGAAAGATTTATAGTGGCCTTATTAAACACAACAAAACCCCAGAGAGTCTATCTGGCCAGTTGGCTCAATTTTCCAAATATTCAGACACTTCATTTTGAGAAGGAAAAAAAAAGGAAACAATCTCAGGCTGAATGACAATTCTATTACTATTTCCCTAATTCTTCTGAGTGTGCCAGACATAGATGGCAAGGAGAGGTGGGAGAAAGCAAGGATTTCGGAGTGTGAGAAATAGAATCCCAAAAAGAGTTGGACAGAGAGAAAAATCACAGACCAGAGCCCAGTAAACCCAGAGCATCTTCAGCCAGCATGGTTATCAGTCCAAGTGGTGACTTGAGCCTTGTTTGTTTTTCCCCCATCTCCTCCCCATGACATGTAGTAACTAATTCCCATTTAACAAAATTAACCAGAAAAGTAAGTTTCTATTTCTGGACCTAAAAATGTTAGAAATTGCTCTAAATTACAATGGAGCTAGAGTTGTCATTGTTGTTGTTTAACTCAAATTCATGTTTTGTCAACAGCTATTCAAAGGGGGAAAAAAAGTCAATATGCTCTCCCTGAAGATTCCAACCAGTGAGGAAGACAACAATATATAAAATGAGCCAGATGATCTAATCTCTAAGTATTTCATACAAAATTTTAAATGGCTAATCTTTTAATATCCAACTTCTAGAATGTCTCCAACTGGCTGATCAAGGAGAACTACATTCTTTGCCCTTAAGTTCATAATTATGTGATAGGAGGGAAGACCCTTATCTTTTGTCTTCGGTATATTTATTCTAGTAATTGTTTTCATGAAGAGACTGTGTACAAGTTACTGTTGGGTCAAGTCATCATGTTCAGTGATGACACGAGTTTTCAAGTTGGCAGTGACCCCCAGAATATCTTCTGGAGCTAATTTGCTCATTTACAGAGGAGATGACTGAGCCCCACCATGAAGAAATAACCTCTCAAGGCCATCAGCAAATTAGAGTAAAGGAAGTTTTGTTGGATACCTTTTTCTAGTGTTTTATCAAATATTTAATCTACATTATCTATTTTACTTTATTTACTTACTTTTTTATAGAAATAGGATCTCACACCATCACCCAGGCAGAGTGCAGTGGCACGATCACAGCTCACTTAAACTTCAAACTCTGGAACTCAAGTGATTCCCCTGCCTCAGCCTCCTGAGTACCTGGGACTACAGGTGTGCACCACTACATGCCCAGCTAATTTTTTTCTTTCATTTTTTTAGAGACAGAGTCTTTTTATGTTGCCCAGGCTGGTCTCAAACTCCTGGCCTCAGACAGTTCTCCCACCTCAGCCTCCAAAAGTGCTGGGATTACAGGTGTGAGCCACCACATCTGGTCTACATTTTATATTTTAAATCTCCCTGTAGTCTTGTGAGGTAAGTATAATTATTGTCAAGTTACAGGGTTTGCAAAGTATGGAAAGTATATGTTGCTTCATGGCCAGCCTCTCTGTGGTCCTTTCCTCCTCATCTGTCCATCTACTTGTAAAATTAGAATTCAGCTCCTGTAGAGGACAGACTTTGAGGTGGCCTCTGTGATCCCTGCTTCCTGGCATTCATACTCTTGTGTAATGCCCTCCCTTGAGTGCAGGTGGGGCCTGTCTACAACTTGTTTTCAACCAATAGAATATGGTCAAAGTGATGGGATGTGATTATGTCACATTATATATGACTCTGTCTTGCTAGAAGACTGACTCTAGAAACTTTCTCCCTTATTGGCTTTAAAAACGTAAACTGCCATGCTGTGAGAGGGTCTGTGGAGGACACCTGACAAGAAAATGCAGATGGCCTCTTGGAACTGTAGATGGTCGCCAGCTGACAGCTGGCAAGTGGCCAAAACCACAGTCCTACAATCATATGAAGTGAGTTCTGTTAATAATTTGAGTGACTTTGGAAGAAGATTTTTCTCCAGTCGAGCTTTCACATGAGAACGCAGCCTGAGCTGCACATTAAACAATGTCTGGAGTAAGGCCTGGAAGCAGAGGACCCATTTAAGTTATGTCTTGCCTTGACCCACAGAAATTATGAGTATTATTTATTATAATGGACATTGTTCTAAGCTGCTCAATTTGTGATAATTTGCTACTCAGCATAGAAAACTAATACAGCATCTGCTATAACTCAGCTCCTGTGGTAAGTGCTGAAGATTCAAAAATTAATAGCAAATATCCTCTATTCTCAAGTTGTGGGGTAGACAGACAAACATTATGTAGTTATACAACAGGGTAATTAAATTCTATAACATTTTGGAAAAAAGTTTGTGACAGTAGACAGGAAAGATGACATGAGAAAATCTCCTAACAGCACCTTTTTCTTCTTCTTTCCCCAGTCAAAAAACTCCTCTCTATCTCGACCTTCTCTCAGACCCTTCGTTCCCACTGATGTGCAAGGACTGATGACAACTCACGCTGACACTTTTATTCTTTGTGAGATACAGCAGACAATGTGCTCATCGACATTCACGTGTTTCCTCGTCTTATTTGGCATGCAGTACAGCAAATTTTGTAGACTTCCTTAAGTTGGATGGGGCCACGTCACTGAGTTCTGGCCAGTGGTATGATGGCATAGTACTATGTAGGTGCACTATTTCCACACCTGGCTCTTGGTGTCTTCCACAAGGTCCTTCAGACAGAACGAAGAGGATCTGGTGGAAAACTCCAAGTCCCTGGAAATGGAAGGATTCTGGATTCCTAAACCACTCTGTGGAAATGTGCCCATCACACAAGCTTCTTGCCATGGTATGAGCAAGAAATAAATAGTTATAGCATTAATCCACTAAGATTCGAGTTGTTTTCTGCAGCAATTAATCTATGGGGATTTGAATTTAACTGGTATCAAAGATAATTGAAGGGATAGGATCAATGGATGGAGATGTTTTTCATTGTTGAGCTTAGCCATCTTTGAGATCTCCGGTGGATACCTCAGTTAATATATTAACCTCCGTGGGGCTGTACAGGGGATGAAGGCAGGAATGGACTCTGTAGGTATGAGCTGCTATTTGTAAACTTGACCTAGGCAAGTAGCAAGGCCAGTGCTCCAACCTTCCTAGCAGCAAAGGTTCTTCGTCACTAGCAAATTTGTGGGCCAGACTTCCTAGTTCATTTCTAGCTGGTTTCTAGGACTAAACTTCAGGGGGAAAGGCTTTTCCAAGGGCTATTATAAACTCTGGGAAAAAAGCCAGAATGTTTCATATTGTAATGGAAAATAATCCTTCCACCCTCAATCTGCACATTTTATTTAAGGTGTGAAAATTCTTTCCCAGCTTCAGCCAAGAGCATTCAGGTCTCCATGGGGATCTGGGCTAAGGGGGTGGGGGGTAATGATTAGGTGAGGGAGAGAACACACCCTGCAGCAGTTTCCAGGGGAGAGCAAGCATGTAGTCAAAGGAAAACAATACTTGACCTCCAGTCTGGTTCGTATTGCATGTTTCTTCCTCACCCTGGTGCCCAGAAGCTTCGGCTCACACTTGGCTGGGGAACCAAGGGGAATTGGATGGAGGTGGAGTCCCTCAGTGGACTTGGAGTTTAGAAACCTATAGCGTTGCCTCCGGAGGCTAATATTATCACCATACCAAGGGCAGATGAAGGACAGGGACCTGGTCTGGGTTAGCACTTGAAGGCAGTAGACTAACACTCATAGATCCCCACGTTTGACAACTGTTAGAGAAGATGAAATCATACCATTCTTCAAAGGGACAAATTAACAAAACAGCTGGATGGCTGATGTGTGCAGTAGGTGAAGTTTAAGTCTTTCACAATTCCGGATCCTTGTCCAATTACTTCATTATTATGTTTTCTTAGGTATTTGTGATTAATATAATACCATTTTCAACAATGGTTTCCAGGTGAGTACATAATTATACAATAGTTAAAATTATAGAGTCCATCAGACACAATGCTATGATATTTTTGAACATTAACATAGTCATCTTCCTCAGCCTAGATCATGATTAGCAGTTTTCGAAAATTTAAACAAATCATTAGCAATGTTCTAAGAAATGGTGATTTAAAAATTATGATTTCCTTTAGAAACATTAATCTGTATTTTTTGAAGTAGGATTGAATTTATCAGCTTAATGATCTAAGATTTTTAAAAAATAAATTAAAGGTCTGGCTCCAGGTTTCAGACCAACTAATACAATCTCACTTTTACGTTTAAGACAACTGCAGCTTAGAGAGGTTATTTCGTATGTCCGAGGTCTGCTAGAGGGTGGAAGAGTTGGGGTTCTTAGGACAAACGGCTTTCCTCTGACTTTGGGTGAGGTGGTTAAAACTTCAGTGTTTCTTGTTCCTCAATGAAGTCCTTCTCAAGCCTTTCTCAATCACTCCAAAATTCACCCCACAAGAGGGATTTTCTCATCCTGGTCCATGTTGATTTTTCTTATTTTTGACATGGGGTAGGCAACCTCATCAGTGTCTCTCATTTGAACATTTGATCAGATACTTCCTAGCTGTGTCATGAACATATCTTCTTTATCTGGATAGCACTGGTGCTTAACACGTCCACTAACATTTACTGTTTGCCAGGCACTCTGCTAGGCATTTTGTAGGCATTATTTTATTTGATCCTTACAACTAATTTAGGAAGGAAATATTAGCTCTCTCTTATTCACGAATAAATTTAATCCTAGGGATTAAATTATTTGCTGAAGATCACATAGCTGGAAAGAATCTATGACGAGATCCATCACTACGCTCAGTGGCTCAAGCCATTTGTGTCTTTCTTGATTTCTTTCTTCCCGCTAATCTTTACATCTACTCACCAGCTCATTCTGCTGGCTCTACCTCAAAATAGATCTTGAATCTGAACATTTCTTGTCATCTTCCGTGTCACCTACATTACTTGATTATTCAGAGAATTCATTCTCCACTCAGCAACCAGAAGAATCTGTTAAAAATCATGTCATGACAAATCCCCGATAGTTGCCAATTGCTCTTAAAATTTATACACTTTCTCATAGTCTGTATAACCCCCATTCCTCAGTGTGTGACTATTTGGAGATAGAGACTTTAAAAGGGTAGCTAAGGTAAAACGAGGCCATGTGAGTATGCCCTAATCCAATATGCCTGGTTTTCTTACACGAGGGGATTAGGAAACAGAGAACACAGAGGGACAACCATGTGGGGACGCAGGGAGAAGCTGGCCATCTGCAAGCCAAGGAGAGAAGGCTCAGAAGAAACCAACCCTGAATTGTGTGAAAATACATTTCCGTTGTTTAAGCCACCTCACCTGCGGTATTTTCTCATGGCAGCCCTAGCAAACTAATATGGTGTAAAAAAATGTGTACCCAGCTTCAGCCAGCAGATTCAGGTCTCTATAGGGACCTGGTCTACAGGGGTGGAGAATGGTGATGAGAGGAGGAAGAGAACCCTCCCATCTTCCTTAGCTCCCCTCAGCCATGAATGTCCTACCTCCCTGCCCCCTTTTCTTTTCTTGAACGTACCCAACCCATACCTGCCTGTCTTTTCACTGGATGGTGCCTCCGACTACGGAGTTTGGCATGGATGTCCTCCACCTGTAATTCAAGTGCCAGGGAGCCCTCCCGCCAACCTCAATCCGTCAGCCTACTGCCACTGTTTTATGTCTGTTTTCCTTCATTGCACTTCACCCTCCAATGTGATTATGTGTGGTTTTTTGCTTAACTGTATCCCTTGATCAGTTTCATAAGAACAGCGCTTGATTCCTACATAAGAGCTCATTGAATCTTTGTTAAAGGAATGAATAAATGTTTGTTTGTTTTTTTTTTCCGGAGAGAGAATTTATTGATCACGGATCACAGCTGTTACCCCAAAGCCATATATATCTAGATTTTTTTCCCAGGACCACAGATGGTTCCAGAGAATCCCACTTCCTTGGCTATGGAAACCTCATATGCTCAGCCTCAGTTTCAGAAAAGCATGAACTCTGCTCTGGATCTTACTAGATGATTTCCACTGGTACTCCAGGCCTTAAATGGTCTGGGAAGCCCAGTGGACTTTCACTGTTTATTTTCAGGATTTTCATGTAACTTAACTCTGAGTTGGAGTGGGAGAGGTCTGTTTAAAATGCCAGTGAAGGTGGGCAACAGAGTAGATCTGGGCAAGGGGGAACCTATGGGGTTTGAGGACAGCGAAGCAGTCTTAGGTGTAACTGAGTGGTCTTTCCCAGGTCTTGCCATACTGTGTAAGAAAATGCTGCCTCAGCCCTTTATTCAACAAAGAAAGTGCAGAGCTGGGGCCAAGGCAGTGACTAAAAGGGAGAGGAGCCCTCATGGTCTTTAGGGTCAGAATTTCCCACAGGAAACCAGAAGGAGGTGGGAGAAGAGTCTGATTAGGGCAGTACAGATGGAGCAATAGCACCTAGTGAAGTCTCAGGGGATCACAGTGATGGAGAGGTGGCTGGCATTGGATATGGGGTCCCTCCTCTCACCTGCTCCAGGTGCTCAGGCCAGGGACCGCTTCCCCCCAGTCAGAGAGTTCTGACATTGCAGAGAAATGAAGCATCCCTGGGTGTGGGGCCAGAGGCCGGTGTTGGGGCTCAGGGTCTCAACAGGAGGCGTGTTCCTAGCCACTTAAGCCACAGACTCTAAGTTCCTCAAAGGCATATTTACAGCTTATTTATCCTTGTTTTCCCATTTCCCAGAATAGAGCCTGTCACAAGGTAGGTTCTCAATAAAAGCCACGTAAATTAAATAAAGCCACAAAAACCATGGCATGAATGTTCAGTGAATAAAATGAAGATGTTATATATATATATATATCTACATATATATGGCATGGTTATAAGTTTCTTCCTTTAAGGCTTTAACGTCAAGAAGAAATATGTACAGAAAGGAAAAATCTGTTCTTAATAAACCAGAATATTGAATTTGTGCCCAGTGTGTCAGTAGATGTGGAGTGAGGAAGTGATCCGGAAGGTCAGGGAGCCCAGCTGAGTCTCTGTCTCAGCCCTTTCCCAGTCACCAACATCATCCCAGAACATTCCTAGAACAATTTCCCAACCTCTCTTAAAATTGGAAATTGATTAATTCCTTATCTGTAATATAAAAAAGGAATCTGAACTCTAGAGAAGGCCACTGAAGTATTCAAATGTCTTAAAGCACCATGCAGACAAGAGCACATGGCTGACTTTCTAGCCACATTCTCATCACCAGGCCACTTTAACTTCTGTGACAACCACTTCTTTGCTACTGACTTCAATCCTTGTTTGTTTAAGCCCTTCATTATGTTTAAACACAATTTTGATATACTCAGGCTTGTGGTATGAAAAAGTAGTCTTAATGGCTATGGCAGAGAGTGAATAGGTGGTCACCAATCCTGCTTCCCCTTTCTGGGCACACAGCTAATCACATTTCCCAGTTCTAGTCTAGAAAAGATTAGGCTGTTTGACTAGGTTTTGAGCAAGAAATGTGATTAGAAGAGTCAAGTGTCACTTCTCCACTGAGACAATTAAAAGCTTCACAATTTCTTCTTTCTTACTTTCCCCCCACCACCCTATGGGGATCACAGAGGCCAAGTGAGGATGGTGGTAGTCCTATAAGATGGAACAGGTCTGAATCCCAAGATGTCTTCATGGAACTGAAAGTATGGCCTACAAACATTGGACTATGACATATCAGCAAGGAAAATGCATATTATTTTAAGCCACTGAGATGTTGGTATTGTTTGTTATAGCAGCTTTGTGATAACTGTTCTTACTAATACAGTTGCCTTAACAATTGAGAATTATGGCTTTTTTTTTCTCTCTCTCTTTTTTTTTTGAGAAATAGTCTACCTCTATTGCCCAGGCTGCAGTACAGAGGCATGAACATAGCTCACTGTAACCTCAGACTCCTGGGCTCAAGTGATCCTCCCACCTCAACCTCTCAAGCAGCTAGAATAAGTGTGCACCATCATGCCCAGCTATTTCAAAAATTTTTTTGTAGAGACAGGATCTCCCTATGTTGTCCAGGCTAATCTTGAATTGCTAGCCTCAAGTGATCCTCCTGCTTTGGCCTCCCAAAGTTCTGGGATTACAGGCAACAGCCACTGCACTTGGCTGATGATTTTATTTCAGTCTGTATTAAAAGTCAATGGGAAGTTCCTATGCAAGTGTCTTTCTATCATGAGTAATAAATAGTATTAAAACATAATAAAAATAGTGATAAGTGTTTTAGAATAGAATGCAATTATATATCTATAAAAACTTTAACATTTTAAATATTCTTTTTTATATTTACAAATGCATATGCAATCTTCTATAAAGTATGAATGGGATCCTGATCATTTTTAAGTTACTAATAAAACTCATTGTCTGACTGGAGCAGGAGATGCTAGTAATATAGTAAAGGCAGACAGGAAACGCTGCCACAGTGTAATACAGCTCCTAAAGTGCTGTCACAGCCCAGACTGCATTCACTTACTGATGCCAACAACAAAATGAATGCCCATGACTGTAGGTCACTCTGGAGTTCACCCATGCACTTCTGTTCTCCATTAATAAGTTCTAAGATTACCAGGAATCAGTTGTTTTAATCTCAAACCTGCTTATGATAGTTGTACTTGCCATTATATTTATATAACTAAAAGTTATATAAAACAATAAAATATGAATAAAAAGTTATTGCTTCTGTGAAAACTAGATAAAGGCAAGCTACTAAAAATAACTTTCAGTTGAATTGAGCATGGGCAAGACAAAACATAAAAGATTGTCTGTGGAGCGGTGTGTTTCAGTTAGTTTTTGCTGTGTAACCAACCTACAAAAATATTTATGGCTTAAAACAACCACCATTTATTCAGTTTATTATTCTGCAAGTCAATAATTTGAGTTGGGCTGAGCAGCAATTCTCTCTGGGGTGGGCGTGGGTGATCTTGGTCAGGCTTGCTTATGTATCTATTAATATAATAAACTGGTGGATTGGCTGAGGACAGCTGAAATGACTGAGGCTTCTCTCCACAAGGTCTCTTATTTCCACAGGCTGGCCCAAGCTTGCACAGGAGGTTGCAGGGTTCTTAGAACAACAAGAAGCCAATCCCTAATGCACAAGTGCCTTTCAAGTCTGGCAACAAAATGTTTGTTACTTGTTGAACCATTAACCAAAGAAAGTGATAGATCTAGGCTGTTGTCAGTATGAGAGAGGACTACAGAAAAGCATAAAGTATTGAGAAATAAAAACAAATTTGGGTTATGACTACAATCATAGTATATTTGATTTCTTATTCAAATATATTCTTTTGATTAAACAAGCAACTACCGGTCCTGGTCGTGCAAAGATTGTATACCATATTTATATTCTTCTTGTACTATGGCAAAACTTCCCTAAATGGAGTTGAATAGATAGATGACAGGGAATATCAGAAAATAAGAATATTAATTTTATATATATGTATTATATAGGTGTATTTTACATAGATATGTATGTATTCAGCTATTATCTTAAATTACCTTCTGTACATCACACAAAGAAAAGGCATAATTCAAACTGGGAAAATATGTTCACCAAAAGTGAAAGACAATGGCTTACAGATCTTACTATATAATGTGGCCTTACCAAAATGATTCTTTTTTTACTTTTTCTGTGTTTAGTTTTCAAAATTATGATAGTAATTTATGGCTATTGAAACAACTAATATTATATATAAACAAATTCAACATATATTACCCTTTTTACTATCTTCACATTTACAGATATATGAAAGTATTCCTGGTTGTTTTCTATCAAAACATAATTATATGATACAGATTAGTCTACAAATTACCTTTTCTACTCGGCAATATATTATAGACATGCCTAGAATTTAGTGATATAAAACTGCTATTTTTAAATAAATGTTTATACTTATACATATATTTTATATAAATGGTATCATATATATGTTGAGTTTTTAAAATTTCATTTCTTTTTTATTGAGGTAAAATATACATAACATTTAATATCTAGCCATTTTTAAGTGGACAGTTCAGTAATATTAAGGATTTTCATATTGTATAATCATCACCATCAACCACATCCAAAATTCTTTCCATTCTGCAAAACTGAAATTCTATACCCATTAAATAATAACTACTCATTCCCCCACTTCCCCTAGGCCCTGGCAAGCACCATTCTACTGTCTCTCTCCATGATTTTGACTATTCTAAGTACATCATACTATGGAATCATACAGTATTTGTCTTTTTATGTCTGGCTTATTTCACTTAGTATAATGTCCTCAGGGTTCATCCATGTTGTAGCATATGTCAGAATTTCCTTCCTTTTTAAGGCTGAATAATATTTCATCATATGTACATGACAAATTATTCTTATCCATTCATCTGTCAATGGAAATTTGAGTTGCTAGTGTGAATACTGCTGCTATGAATATGGGTGTACACATATCTCTTTGAGATCGTGATTTCAATCCTTTTTAATCTACACCCAAAAGTGGAATTACTGGATCATAAGGTAATTCTATTTTTAACTTTTGAGGAATCATTATACTGTCCTCCACCATGGCTATTCCATTGTACATTCCCACCAACAGTGTGCAAGGGTTCCAAGTTTTCCATATCCTTACTAATACTTGTTATTTTTTGTTTTTGTTTTTCTTTTGAGAATAGCCAGTCTGATGGGTATGGGGAAGCAAGTCATTTTAGTTTTGATTTACATTTTCCTTACCATAAGTGATACTGTGCATCTGTTTACACACTCATTGGCCATTTGTCTATCTTCTTTGGAGAAATGTCTATTCATGTTCTTGCTCATTTTTTCACTGGGTTGTTTGTTGTCGCTGTTGCTGTTGTTGTTTTAGGACATCTTTACATATTATGAACATTAATTCTTTTTCAGATACAAGATTTGCAATTTTTTTTTCATTCTGTGTATCATCTTTTAACTTTGTTGATAGTATATTTTGATGCATAGATTTTAAAATTTTTAAGAAGTCCAATTTGTCTATTTTTTCCTCTTTTTTAAATTAATTAATTAATTTTTTATTTCAGCATATTATGGGGGTACAGATGTTTAGGTTATGTATGTTGACTTTACCCTCTTACCCCCCAAGTCAGAGTTTCAAGCGTGTCCATCCCCTAGATGGTATACATTACACTCATTATGTATGCATATACCCATTCCCCTCCTCCCCCCGCCCACCTGCCCGGCACCCAATAAATGTTATTCTTACATGTGCACTTAGATGTTGATCAGTGAAACCGATTTGCTTTTGAGTACATATGGTGCTTATTTTTCCATTCTTGGGATACTTCATGTAGTAGAATGGGTTCCAACTCTATCCAGGAGAATACAAGAGGTGCTATCACAATTGCAAAGATTTGGAAACAACCCAAGTGCCCATGAATACATGAGTGGATTAATAAAATGCGGTATATGTATGCCATGGAGTACTATTCAGCTTTAAGAAACAATGGTGATATAGCACCTCTTGTATACTCCTGGATAGAGCTGGAACACATTCTACTAAGTGAGGTATCCCAAGAATGGAAAGACAAGCATCACATGTATTCACCATCAAATTGGTATTAACTGATCAACACATAAGTGCACATATGGATTCATTTTTAATTAATTTTTGCATATGGTATTAGGAACTTCATTCTTTTGCATGTAGATATCCAGTTTTCCTGGCACCATTTCTTAAAAGACTGTCTTTTCCCCATTGAATGGTCTTGATGTCCTTCTCGAAAATGATTTGACCATCTATCAAAGAGTTTATTTCTGGACAGTCTATTCTATTCCATTGCTTTATATCTCCATTTTTATGTCAGTTTTTATAATTGTATACTCCATTGTTTTGGTTACTAGCTTTCAGTAAGTTTTGAGATTAACCAGTGTGTGTCTTCCACATTTGTTCCTTTTGGGGAGTATTTTGGCTATTTAGGGTCACTTAAGATTTCTATGACTTTTAGGATTTTTTTAAATTTCTACAAAAAACATCATGAGATTTTGATAGGAATTGCATTAAAACTATAGATCACTTTGGGTAGTATTGGCATATTGACAATATTAAGTCTTAGACCACGAACATGAGATATCTTTCCATTTATTTATGTTTAATTTCTTTCAGAAATGTTTTGTAGTTTTATTGTACAAGTTGTTCACCTCCTTGGTTAAGTTCATTGTTATGCATCTTACTCTTTTTTGATGCTATTGTAAATGGAATTGTTTTCTTAATTTTCTTTTTGGATCTTTCATTTTTAATGTGTAGAAATGCAACTAATTTTTGTATATTGACTTTGTATCCTGCTATTATGTTGAATTCATTTATCAGTTCTAACAGTATTGTGTGTGTAATCTTTAGGGTCTTCCAGATATGAGATTATATCATCTGTAAACAGAGACCATTTTGCTTCTTCCTTTTCAAGTGAGATGGTTTTTATCTCTTTTTCTTACCTAATTGTTCTGGCTAGAACTTCCAGTACTATGTTGGATAGAAGTGATGAAAGTGGGTATCCTTGCCTTGTTCCAGATCTTAGAGAAAAAGCTTTCAGTATGATACTGTAATCACTGAGAGTTGTAGTTGATTTGTTTTTTTTTCTTTATTACTGTTTTTGAGATCTTCTCCTTGTTTTTTGTAGGTTGTGAAGTTTTAACAAAATGTGTCTTATGTGATTTTTTTATTTGTGTTGCTTGCCATATGATTGATGAATTTCCTACATTTGCAGATTTATATATTTCATTACTTCTGGAAAATTCTTAGCTATTAAATATTATCTTTCCTCTAGTACCTATAATCCGTCACACAATAAATAAATTTTAGATTCTTTTAATATGTTATTTTCCAATTCCTAATCTAGCTACATCAGGTTAATGTCATCAGATTGTCTTCCATTTTACTAATTCTTTCTTTAGTTCTTTCTAATCTCTGCTTTGATTAATTAATTGAATTTTAAACCTTAACGCTAGATATGTATTCATTAAATATATTTAAATATGTATTCATTATATATTATATATCCACATATTATCTAATATATATTCATAATAATTATATATCTTCAAATTCTAATTAGTTCATTTTCAGATATATCCAATATTTTATTAGTCTCTTCATGGCTGTTAGTTTTTATCATTTCATCATTTTTTAATATTTTATACACAGTTATTTTATTTTTGTATATGAAAATATTAACACCTGTAAATTGAAGGGTCTAAATCAATTTTATTTTTATTTGTATTGATTATCATTCATGATGTTTTTTAGTAATTATAATTTATAATTACATATTTATTTAATCTTCTTTAATAGGAATCCTAAAGGCCTCTTAGGAGATCCTTTCTTTCTGAGAGGATTCATCTTTGGAAGGATCTGGGGATTTTTGATGGTTAATTTTATGTTTCAACTTGACTGGGCCATAAGATGTCCAGATATTTATCTGGTTAAACTATTTTTGGTGTGTCTGTAAAGGTGTTTCCAGAAGAGATTAGCCTTTTAATCTGTAGACTGAATGAAGAAGACTGCTCTACCTAATGTGGATGGGCATAATCCAATCCACTGAGCATTTGAATAGCACAAAAAAACAGAGGAAGGGACAATGTACACTCCCTTTCTCTCTCTCTCTGCCTGACTACTCGAGCTCAGGACATTGGTCTTCTCCTGCGCTTGGACTGGTACTTGTGCCATTGACATTTCTGGTTTTCAGATCTTTAGCCTTGGGGTAGAAATCATACCATTGGTCCTCCCAACTCTCAGACCATCGGACCCATACTGAAATTACACTATTGGCTCCCTCCTGGGTCTTCCACTTGCAGACAGGAGACCTGAGGCAGTTTCTCAGAATACATCTCTTTATGTATATACGTAATCTCCTATTTTTCCTTTTTTTCTGGAGGAGCCTTACTAATATAGGACCACTAATTTTGGGGACAACATTAGCTCCCTCAAGCATTGTTGCTTAATGAGAGGGCCTCAGTTTAAGTTCTTCCATCAGCCTGAATGACCCTGATATTGGCATTTCCCTTCAAACTGAAGCTTTTGTTTTTTATTACTTAGATATCCCCACTCATATATCAACTTACTTTTTTATGTTGAATGAGGGTGAACCTCGTAAACCACCATGATTTCTTTGTGCCTACCAATGTTATTAAAGTATTTTTTTCCAAGATCTCTTTGTACTATAGTGAGAAATCACTTCAAAATATAGTTCATTATATCTCTGGAAGCTGGAGTCTATGATTTTTTTCTTTATTTTGGAATTCAGCAGTTTTACCAAGATATGCCTAGATTTGTATGCATGTGTGTGTGTGTGTGTGTGTGTTTCCTTCAGTGCTTTTAGTCTGTAGCTTAGATTTTTTTAACTTTAAAGATTTTTTCTTATTTTTTATTTAATTATTATTTTCCTCTATCCATCTTTTACCTTCTGGGATTACTAACACTCCCTCATTAGTTCTCCTGGATCTCATTTTCAAACCTCTTATCTTTTTCTTCATGACTTCCATTCTTTTTGCATTTTGGTCTGTGCTTGAGATATTTCTCCATTTCATAAAATCGAGCTTTAACAATCATTATACTTTCTGTCAAAGTACTCTACAACAGTTTTTTTTATTTTAATCATTTTAGATTTTTTAATGTTTTTCAGACTGTTATTTATTTTATCCAACAGCTTTTTTTTTTTAGTCTTTTCTTACTCTTTCAGATTGCTAAACCTCTTTTTGTCTTTCAATAAGGTATTCTATGAATCAGTCTAAACTAAATTACATTATTGCAAAAATATCATGGTGTTTCTTTCTTTATTATATGTCTAATATGATTTAGCAGAGGGTTGTGCTTCCTACAGTGATTCAAGAACAAGACTAACATGGGCTCTATCATCTTAAAATATCCCTCCTTTGAAGACAAGGCTACAAAATTTTCCATAGCAGGTTGATAGAGAAATGAAGAATTACACAAGGGTGATTCAAACCCTAAAGTTACATTTAATTGGCTAGATATAGTCACATGGCTCTATTCAACTACAGGAAGACAGAGAAGCCCAGACTGTAAGCATCCATGCATACGAAAAGAAGAGAACCTGATATCAAGAAACACTGGTAACATCTGTCTCTGAAACTTTGGGCTAATGTTGAAAAATGAGACAGATTGCCTGTTATTTGTGGAAACACCTATGGGAAGCTTTTTTGTACCTTAGTGTCTTCAGGCTCTTCTTGCCTTGGAAGCAGAAAAGATTTGGTGCAACTGTGCAGAATTTCCTCAGCATCCTAGGAGTCACAGAGAGGTTAGACAGATGCATCTCCAAGGATCAAGCTCTCCCCAGGAACTACCCTTTAGACCCCATAGCTGGGCTTTTCCATGCTGGTCCTCAGACCTAGAGAGGAAAGACAATCCCTGCAGGCTTCTGACTCACAGTCTCTAGGCTCTGCTTGGTTACCACTCAACAGCTATTTAGTATAGAAGAAAAGGGTTGGGCGCTAGAGTTGGGATTAGAGTAGAGGGAAGGTATTCCTCCAGAATTTCTGTGAGATATAATTTGTCCAGACATATAATGGATAAAGATCATGAAATAATAAAATACAAATGGGAAACAAGTATCTAAAAAATAATATCTAATCACACTAAAAAATCAGAGTAATAAAACCAAACAATGTGATACCATTTTGACTATAAGGCTAACACATTTTTGAAAGTTATGAAATTTCAAGTAGTTATTAAAAACAATAGGGAAGATTTATATATGTAATGATATGAAAAGATGCCCAAGATATTACATGAACCAAAATGCGGAGCAGTTTGTATCATAAGGACATGTTTGTATAAGTTTTTAAAAGGAATCTCCATATATATGCAGATATATTCACTTTTTTCTGGAAAGATATGTAAGACATTGTTAACAGTTATTACTTTGGAGAAGAGAAGATAGTGTTGGGTAAATAAAAAAAGGAAATGTTTTCTTTTTATGTATACATTTTCTAGTGTCTATAAATTTTGTTTATGATATATTATGCCTTTTTTTTACTAAACTAGTATTTTAAAAAAACTAAAAATATACAAATAGATAACTTGGTAACTGTCTATTTATAAACACAATTATGAAAGTTTTTCTAATTACAAGAAAATAATACATATTTTTATAACTGTAAACTTGAAAAGTCTTTAAAAAACCCTATATATCATAATATTTAATGTGAGTAAAAGTGCAAGAAAATAAAATGCTCTCTCTGCTAGTGGGAATATAGGCTTTTCTCCATTTCACTGAAGTTTAATTTGGTAATATGTAGCAAGAACGTCAAAAGGGTTCCTAAGTATCTAATTAATGGAAATAGTCATAAATCCACACAAAGATTTATGTCAAGTGAGATATGTATTATAAAGCTAGTTATATATAATAAAAATAATATCTGACCAAAATGTCTAAACAAGGAAGATGTTTAAACTACCAATGATATCTCTAAATGATGGCAAAATATGAGTCCATACCTTTTTCTAAGATTCTTTGATGACATGGTAAAAAAGTTCAGTTTAATGTTAACTGGCCAAAAAACCCAAAATGGAGTGCTATATACAACATATTACTAATTTTAATTTTTAAAATATATCAAATAAAATATGGAAGAAAATAAATCCAATATTAACAGTAATTTTCTCTGTGTCTATATGTTTATTCATTTCTATGTGGGGTTTTTTGTTTCTTTTTAATTGTTCACATATCATATTTTCAATGACAAATTTTCTTTTTTTTATAATGATAAAAATGTAACACTTAAAAATATCTAAGAAGTCCCAAATAACATATATCAAGTCCACACACACTAGTTAAGGTCTATATTTCACTGTTATTTTTCATATGGTAAAGAGTATTTTTGGCAACGTTATCAATTACTGCTCAGCAATTTTCTCACCATTAGTTCAATTATGGTTATAATTGTATCTGCAGTAATTCAATAGAAATATTCTTATGAAAAAATGCAGTAATATAATATATTCCATAAGGGTATTGGTATTAATAGAAATGTTGTTAGGTTGTTGAATTATGTGATTTTTTTCTCTATTTAAAAAAATCCTATATGTTGCCATAGCATTTATAACAAGTCACATTTTATTAGACTAGAAAAATCATATTTGAAAAGGTAAATAGCATTTAGCCTGAAGATGATTTTTATAAGAAATGTTCTACCCTAACAAAATCCAGAATTCTCAGTACTAGAAAAAATCTAGAATCAAATTAATATCATAAATTATCCTATATTTATTAATAAGTGCCAAATTAATTAACGAATTCACATTTTCACTATCCCACCAATATTAAGCATTGTCTCTGTGGCAGTCTCAGTACTAGGGATTAGATTTTTAAAAATATTTAAGACATAGTTCATGTTTTTGAGAGTCTCATGCATCAGAGGAGGAGGGGGATAGACAAATTGAAAATGGTTACTAGGATGACCAAATGTAAGCGTGTCTAAATAAAGAGGCAACAAAGGAGAGGATGGGGAAATGTGAGGGCGGGGGAGAGCTATCAAAGAACTACTTCCAGGAAGTGAAGTTAGGGTGGGGCCAGGGGGTGCTTTTTGTTAAAGCTACAATTGATACCAATGTTTGAGTGTTATTTGTTGGACAATCATTAGTTGCAGACCTGGACTACATAAGAATGATGTTGAAAAACAACAGGATTTTTCTGTCTTTCTTAATTCCACTAATACTTACAGCTAAGCACTTATTTTAAAAAAGAGACAGACACATGAGTCACCTGGAACAAGACCCACAGAGTGGACATACTCAAAACACCAGCCACTTTGCATTTCATTCTCTGTTCCGATTTAGAAAAAAAAAAAATTTCCAAATTCTAAGATAAAAGACATTTAAACAGTGCCAGTGTCAGAAGACATCACGAGGAAGATGTGCCTCTCTTTTCCTAAACTGGAGGAAACTCACAAGACCCATGACTCATCCCAGACAGTGAAAGCTTCCTGGCACTCATTGCTTGCATCAGGACACGGGAGTGAGAGACGCTGGGACCCCTTGGCTTCCCTCCCCACGGTGACAAGTTATCCTCTTGAACTTACTGCATTTAAAGATGTTCTTTCTTATCATTTGCAGAAAACTTTTACAACAGCCAAACAGAAAATGTCTTAGACTCCACATTCATCAATAGCTTGCTTACATGGAAAATTATATTTTATAAAAAGTGACTCATGTGTTTATGTAAGCATATCTAAGTTTTCATACTGTCCAATGTGGCAGCTAATGATAAATCCTTTGAACAAATGTGGTATTTTTTTTTTTTATTTCTACACATGTAACACATAGAGTTGCAAGTGAACTTATAATTTACATTTTCAGATGTTTCATCTTTCCAAGCTAATTGACTTCCTGGGCTGGGACTTCACTAAAATCTGCTGAGCCAAATTCTCCCAGTGCCAAAGCTACTCCCTAGCAGGGTTAGACCCATTTGGAAGTTGCATTAAAATTTCTTCAGGATTCCAGGCTTTGACTGTTTCAAGAAGGGATCAAAGGTGCATTAGAAAAGTCAGTAAGTACATTTGAAATAGAAATATTATTTGACTTAAAATGAAAACATGCATTAGGTTTCTTAAATGATGAACTAAAAATATTCCTTTAAAAAAGAAGATAAATAAAAAAGAAAAGTATATAAAAACTCTATTCTCATTTCATTGCTTTAAAATTTAAATATATTTTTTCAAAAATAAGCAAATTTCCCAATAGTACCAAGTTACTCACTATGTTCCATAATGATCCATATTAGTCATGGAATCAAAAAAAGCAATGTAAGATAGTGAAAATGTGCATTTTTAGAAATATATTTCTATGTCAAATTCCATTTCTACCACTTACCAGCATTATGCTTTGGGGGAAAATTTTTAACCTCTCCAGGCCTCGACTTCTAAACCAAAAATCTAGAAATTATATTTATGATATAATATGTGTAAAGAAATTATTGGGTAGCAAATATTTGATAAGTGGTAGCTATTTTGACTTCTGTTGATGCTGACCCATAGAGTGTCACGTTTTAAACTAATTGTAAAAATGTCAGGTATCAGAAACTCATTAGAAAATGAGTGTGTGTTAGGGTTTATCCTTTTAAGAACTCAAACTTTAAAGAAAAATCATATTTCAAATGTAACTCTTTCTAAAAATGCTTTATACACATTTATTCCTTCATTAGAAGATACTCAGTATAATCTAACTTTTTCTTAGAATTGTTAGATCCTGCTGTTCAGGCCTTTTTGAGGTTTGCAAGGCCTTGCCCCTGCACTAAATAACCTTACACTGAAATTTAGTGTTGTGCTTGTTTTGTATTATTTTGAAAATTTCTTACTAGTTGTAATGAGGCCTGAAAGAATTATTTTTATTTCCAAATCAGACAGTTTTGCATTGAGATCATGGGGTAGGCACAGGGAAAAGCCTAGGTGCTATTATATGATGAAATTTTCTAATTGAAAATATTTTTTGAGGAAAGCAGGTCATGTAATGACAGAACAGCTGAAATTTAAACTTTCCAAAGTTTAAATTGCACTCCAATATTTCAGTTTAAAGAGAAAGATCACAAGCAAATGGTAATTACCCTAACTGAGTCACCATACATATTCCTGCAATAGTGACCCAATGTTTTAGGTTGATAAGCATGCTTGGAAACAATGGGGTAAGTCTTTTTCCCATCTAGCCCTGTCAAGTTTCTATCTAAAAAAATTATATGTTCCCATGTTTTCTATGTAACCATTCCATAAGGTTGCAAAGGATGATGTACTTACAGTTTAAAAAGAGAGTAAAACAACTTTATGATATTTTTGTTTTGCTATTCTAAATTTCATAGTAAGAAATTTTTTATGGTAAGAATCTGACCCAATAAAATTAATTCCAAAAGGAGGACTTTTCCCTGCATTTTGCAGTGGTCTAATTGAAGTACATTGGTATATTCACTCCTGCAGAAGTCAAGAAATCCTATATGGATTATTTCAGTGCCATAGAAATGAAAACTACGAGGTATTTAGAGCATTATTTAGAGTGATTTATCACTCTGTGTGATAATATTTTCCAACTTCGAGCTTAGCTAAAAGTAAATTAATTTTAACATTTTACTGAAATGCAAAGCCAGATTTTCTCTGTGGCCAAAAGACATGGCCAGCTGGAATTATAGACCTTGCAGAGGATGCTTTAATACTCTTAGGCCATCAAGTTTTTGTTTAGAAAGTTTCCTCATCTATAAAAGTAGCTTCCTGAGGAGCTTCCTTTTAACAATGAAGCTGCTAGTGTTGAAAAATAAATTGGGCAAAGAGCATTCCAGTTCCCCTAAGAAATAGAATTCAGTTCATTCCTTTTCCTCAGAAAGATGGAATGCCAGTGTTTGGACCAAGGAAGTTATAGAAACCTCTAGTGATGTTGTGGATTAACTTGCTTTGTGGCTTTGCTTTGAGCTGCAGGACTTAGGCATGATGCACGAGTCTGCTGAGAGAGCACACTGGAATCAGAAAAGAAAACTCTTTCCTCCTGCGAGGTCTGTCCAGTGTCCTCTATTGACAAAGCTTAGCATCATGCCAGCTTTCAAGAGAAAAATTTTTTAAACGACCTGTTCGTATTTTCATAAACCAAGTAATGAAGGGTTAATTGGAGCTGATAGGCAGTATATTGGTAACTAGCATAAAACCTCAGAGAGGAAGTACCTTCTGAGGTGCACAGAGCCAGGTTACCTTCACCATGTGTGGGGAGACCCTTTGTATAGCCTGGATGCAGCCTCAATAGTTGGTGCCCCATGGCTCTCTTCTTCCCCTGTGCCACTGAGTTATTCTTATGATGTTCCTTGGCTGCTTCTCTCCTCCTTTTAACGACATGCCAGGACCTCTATCAGGAATAACACGCCCAATGTCTGCCACTGTAAAACCTCATTCTGTTTGGATTTATTCCAATCAAGGGAGAAAGTATACATGTATCACGTTCCTGTCTTTTGTCAGGCACTCTCATAGGCACTTTCCATGTCTTGTTTATAGATATAGATATTTAGTCCCCGTTGTATAGAAGTTAATTAACACAGTCAAGGTCACTCAGCTATTAACCATATGTTTAATATTTTATATGAATGTAATCATCTATTTATAAACTGTGTAACTTTTGGAAATTTACTTAATCCTTTGATGCCTGATTTTCCTCATTTGTACAGTAGGAATAAGAATAGTATTGACCTCACATAATTGGTGAAAGAATTAAATTAGATAATACAAAGTCCTTGAAATTATACACTGCACATTATAGGAGCTAAATTAATATAAGCAAGCAGTAATATTGATGGTGGTATTCAGGCTCAGATCTGTAGACCTCTGGAGCTTATCACCTGTTTCTTATGCATCACGGCTAACCTTTTTATTTTTTCCAAAAATCAGTTTCTTCAGTGTGCGGCTCTAATTCCAGAGATCTGAAGCACGTAAAGAACTCAGTGGACAGATGTTATTGAGAAAACTGCCTTAATTCTGCTCAGCTAAAGCCTTTTCAGGTATCATAAGAAACCGTGATGCCAACAAAGTATGCCTTCTAATCTCTCCCTATTCTCTGTTCTCTTCTCCAAAACTTGCCCTTCCTCTCTAAACCAGCTCTTGGGCTCTCACATTACATCATGGATTTAGTGACTGGTAATAGCCAAGATTATTATCTTAACTTGGCGACAGGCATCACGGGACTAGAACATATACTAAATAAAAGGCGTTCTCAGAAGCTCAACGCCTTTCCAGTAACAATGCAGCAGTTCTAACCTTTGGCCACATTTTCTCTTTCCATCTGTCTTTCTTTCTGCCCTATGCAATGAATAAGGTTGAGTTTTCTAGTTTGCAAGTCCATCACTGGCAAAGGGGCTGAGCATACCTCTTGGATCTGCCTTTCTCAGGAATCACGTTGTAATGTCAATATGATCAACTGCTGGAATGGTTGGTTCCAGTAAGTCTTGGTCCTATAGAAGCTTATAAAGATGAGTCTGATCTCGGACACTTAGCAGGTGTCTAGCCATATGGATTACTTAATATCTCTGAGCCTTATTTGTTTACCTGTATAATATAAATAATAATAGCAACACTTTAAAGGGTTATTGTGTGGACAAAGATTTATAATCTATTTATGAATGTTTGCAACTGTGCTTGGACCATTGTAAGTATTCATGATAGAGGCCAACTAGTTATCCTACAAACTGTCTTTTTTCCTCTGGAACATAAATCTAAGCTACCTTTTCCAGCCTCCCTTTCAGTTAAGTGTGGCCAAGGACTGCAAATGCAAAATGAACAGGAATACCGTATAGCACGTGAAAACCTCCGGTGTGATTTTCCATTCTCTTTCCCCATCTGCCAGCTGGATATAGACAACCCAGCAGAGGACCCCAAGGCCCTGGGATTGGTAGATCAATAAATGGAAACATCTTATGTTCTGAATCACTGCGTGAAGGCTGCCCGCCAAATCGCCACATTGAAAATCATTTGAGTGAGTAAATAAAACTCTACTTTATTAAGCTACTGAGGTTTTGGACTTGTTTGTTGGAGCAATAATCAATGACATACTGAAAACTATTTAAGGACCAGTACTCTGAGAAAACAAGCCCTGATATGTAGTGTTTGCCAATTTCCCTGGTGTAAATACTTCCACCATGGCCAATTTCAAGTTACCAAGGTGACATTCCTGAATGTGGAGTTGCCAAAAGATGTACATAATCACTTCTCATGAGCCAGTGAGAGCCAACTCCAGGACACCATATTTGAAGTAATCATTTCCTGACTGATATTGTACTCAATAAATCTTAGCAATTCATGTTGTATAGTTATTATATAAATTAAATATTACAATAAATCATAAGTAATAACTGATGGAATATAAGGGGGGTTTTTCACTTATTAACCAAAAAAGGAAGACTTTGCCTTGTCATAACCTGAATTATTATTTTGGTTTGTTGTTTTTTATGTTTGTTTGTTTGTTTTTCCACATAAATATTAATATTATAAAATAAAAGTGAAAGAGAGAATTCAAATTTTGTTCTCTATATTCTAACTCTTTAGACTACATAGAATGCAATTTTGTCACATATACTTCTCATGTATATTTCTCCTGGAAATATGCCCAAAATTGCCTAAAAAAGGCAAATGCAAATAAATAAAGACTGAAGTCTTAAAATAAGGAAACAATCAGCCTGTACTTTGCTATCCTTCTGGATTATCCTTTAGGATTCCTTCTTTTGTTTGCCCCTCCTTCTGAAATAAAACATTGGTAAAAGATAAACATGCGCAAAATTTGTCCATTACATCCACTACTGGTGCACAGGCCCTGGTCAGATAGCAGATCTCCTTCCAAATTTATCTTTTCATGGGTTTAACATAGGAAATTGTCCATGTGAATTAATTTATTATTTTCTTTATAAAATATGATTTTCATAATGTTCAAAGCCTGCTATTGTTAAGTTAAATAGAACACTTTCATCTATTTTGCACTTCTATGGTGAAAATGATCTGCTTCGATGGATTTTTTTTTTTTTTGTGGCAACCAAAGATAACCCTAGAATGAAAGCCATTTAAATCTTTGTTCTATAATTATTCAGTGAAAATCTCTTGGCATCTAGCAAGTTTATCATATTTCTTGTATTTAAGAAAACTTACAAATGTAGTTACAGAACAAACTTACAAACATAGCATATTGAAGGGATCCACTCTCTTTTCCACCAACGTCACTTCATTCACGCAGGCCATCAGTGGGTTCTCCAGAAGGCCTGTGTGAATGCCAACTGAACATCAAGCCTGCTTCGATGTGAGCTGGACTGAGCTCCCTGGAGTCTGGGCTTGGGCAGGGCCCATGTGTGTTCAGAGAAGGAGATGGTGAACACTTAGACCGAGCACTTGCAGACTGCCAGGCACTGTGGTAGGCACTGTCCCATGTGTCACTCAGTCATTCCTAACACCTGTCTTAGGAGAGTGACAGTATTATTACCATCTTATAAATGAAGAGACTGAAATGGGGAAAAAATACATCACCCAGGGTCACAAAACTTAAAAGCAGGGACTTCAATGCTGTTTTGTTAGAATCAAAGTCCATTCTCTTTACACCATACCACTCTTCCTCTAAGGCTAAAAAAAAAAAAAAAAAAAAACTCATTTTAAAAAAAATGTAATTACAAAGTGAGGAAATGCAAAATATCCTTTGATCAAGTAATTGTGAGAAAAATAAGTTATATATTATCACACAGATGGAAATATACTCTAACATGCAAAGAGCTTTTTCACAATAGGTACTTTAGAGAAACAAAACACTGTTAGAAAGTGTGCCAAAATTGTGATCAGATAAATTTTTTAAAATATTCTTTGCTTTATAGAATATTCACAATAGGTTTTCTTTAAATAAGCAAATCTTTCAGTGTGTTGAAAATACTATTGTTGGCTGGGTACAGCGGCTCACGCCTATATTGCTAGCACTTTGGGAGACCCAAGCAGGAAGATGGCTTACGGCCAGGAGTTCCAGACCAGCCTGACCAATAGTGAGACCCTGTCTCTGCACACACACACACACACACACACACACACACACACACACACACATCAACCAGATATGTTAGCATGTCCCTGTAGTACCAGCTACTCAGGAGGCTGAAGCACGATAACGGCTCGAGCCCAGCAGTCTGAGATTGCAGTGAGCTATGATCATGCCACTGCACTCTAGCCTGGGTGACAGAGCAAGACCCTGTCTCAAAAAAAAAAAAAAAAAAAGAGAAAAGAAAATACTATTGTTTACACTATTTTTGATCAGTAGTTTTCATGATCTATTTTATCTGTTAAGAACACCATTATATGTATGCACTCATGTCTATGAAATCACTTTATTAATTGGAAGAGTATGAACTAATAGGCAATTTATAAATGACATTTATGATCAATTGTAAAAACAGATAAGCAAATGAAAGTTCAGAGAGTTTATAGAGATTTTACAGTCACACACTAAGTACTGGACTTGGATTTGAAGCTAAATGTGTCCAATACCAAAGCTCTTTCGTTGTATTATAATCATTTCCCAAATATATCAGTATTGTTATTATTTTTATTATTATTTTTTATTTTTTTATTATTTTTTTATTTCAGTATATTATGGGGGTACAGATGATTAGGTTACGTATTATGCCCTCCTTTCCCCCCAAGTCCGAGCTTCAAGTGTGTCCATTCCCCCAGAGGTACACATCGCACTCATTGTTTGTGCATATGCCCGTCCCCTCCTCCCCCCGCCCCCCTCCCCCTGCCCAACATCTAATAGATGTTATTCTTATAGTTAATTTTTTAAAATATAAGAAGTAATACACTAAAATAAAAATAAAAAGTGTAGTATAATAGATACTAAGTGATAGGGATTTTTCAGCTCCATTATAATCTTATGGGATCACTGTTGTATTATGAGGTCCATCATTGCAATGCATGACTGTAAATCCTTTATTCTGACCAGGTGGATTTATTTTGCATTGGGCAAGAGAAATTTTCTCATTCGTTACCTCTAAAACTTTGTATAAGCTAAGTCTCCCCTAACCTGCTCTTGTCTTCTCTCTCTTTCTCCTCCTAATATGCTTTTTTTCCAATAGGGGTTATTGAGATATCCATCTTTCTTCATAATTTTAGGTATTCTCTAAGATGGTTCTTGACTACATACAAACAGTGAACTGCTACTGCTACAGTGCCTGGAATCGTGATATGTACATAGAAGTTACATACAGGTGATTTTTGAATGAGTGAACTCGTTAAGAGATTACATGATTGATCTTCTTTCAATTCTCTACTACAGATAGTTTATCTCACTTATTTATTCTATTGCTAATAGAATCTCCCCTGTGCTATCATGGATCATGTAATAATTTACTAAATGGGGGGAAAGTTGGACTCGGCATCACAGACTCCCCTGTTTTTAGTGTCATAATTGTTATTAGTTTTTTTCTGCTAATTGTTAAAAAACTGTAAACATCAAAGTGAGGAATTTGAACTAATTTCACTAGGAAAAAATGTCATTTTATGTATAAAGGTGTGAGGAATGGCGTGATGAAATAGTGCTTCAGGAAGACTAAGATGGCATCTGAAACAAGGAAAGATGAGAGTAAATAAGATCAGCTGGGTGTCTACTGTAACAATCAGAAGGTTGTAAAGACTTGACTAAGCTAATGGTTTTAGAAAAGCATAAAAAGATTAAAATGTCACAATTTTAAGGTATGTCTAGACTATGCATAATTGATTACCTATGGAAGAAAAAAGTGAATAAGAGAAACAAATGTTATAATTTATACCATAAAATGGATAGCGGAATATGAAAAACCTTTGAGGGTGAGAGCTTTGAGGGATGAGAGATTAGGGATAAGAATAAGCCATTCAATATATGGATACGATTTTCTACTGCTTTTTCTCAATTTCAGTCTGTGTCTACACAGCATATAAGAATAAAAATAAGGTGACATTGAAAACTTTCACAAAAAGAAAAAGGTGATTTTACTCATTGCATTGCCTACTTTACTGAACTTATTTTTACATGGTTTTGGCCTAATTTAGGCATACTCTTGGTTGAACAAACCATATTCTGTACTCTTTTGAAGATGGAAAAAATGCATGTTTTCTTCCCTCCCCAAATTTCCCACATACATTCATCATTAAACACTAAGTACCATGAAGGGCTCAGGCCAGTTTTCAAAGACACCCTCCAGCTTATGCAAATTCTCCGAATGAAAGTTTAGAATCAAATTTTTCATGTGAACCTTAATAGTTTTATAGGAATTTCTCATAAATGAGGGCTTCCACTGTACTTAGCTATTTCTCAGTTATTCAATCAATCAATAATCCATTAACTAAACTAGTATATATGAGTCAATGTTCTAGATGTTATGCTAGAATAGAAATAAAAAAAGAGGTTTTCCCCTTAATTGGCAATCAGAGTGTGAGAGAAAAAAAATATATATATATATAAATAACGACAAATAACCACAAACAATGTAGAATGTAACAAATATTAATATTATTAGAAGAGTAAAGATCAGAAATAATCTGAATTTAGTTGAGAAAGAAATAATTCCAGCTGAAGGATAGGGCAAAAAGTCCTAAACCGTGGGAAAACACAGAAATGTGAAGCACTAAAAAGTAATTCAGGCATATAACAGTGTAATATATAGCATGGAGTAAGGAAAAAAAACACAGTATTCACATTTGAGATGCCTACCAAACATCCAATTGGAAATGATCAATAGGGAATGCTTTCAAGAAGAGAAGTGGAGAGATTTTCATGAATAGAAAAAAGAAGATGCAATCTTATTATTTATGAAGAATAAAATAAGGATGGAAAAATATTTTAATGAAGAGTAACGAGGGTGTTATAAAGAAACGATTTGGCTTCTCAAAAAATTATTATCAATAAAATAGGAAGCAAGGCAGTACCTTTACAGAGTATGGAGGGAAATGGTAGTATGGAGGTACAAAAAAAAAATTAAGAATAGGTCCTGTCGGGCCTATGATATTTAAAAATAAAATAAACATTTACTGAAAGTGTTGATAACCAATCTGAGGTGGAATGAAATGAATTTGTAGTGAAAAAAATCAGTGTGCCTAAAAATACTTGTTTCTCTTTCACTCTTCTCTTTTTCAATTAATGGTGTCATTCAGTTGCTCAATGCAGAAACATGGGGATTATACTTGGCTACCCTCTTTTTCCCACTCCCCTTCCAACACATTCAAGAGCTACATTACATTTTTTTTTTAATTTCAGAATATTATGGGGGCACAAATCCTTTGATTACATAAAATGCCTTTGCACTGCCTGAGTCAGGGCTACACACATGTCCGTCCCCCAGACAATGCACACCACACTCATTAGGTATAAATTTACCCATTTCCTCCTGTCCCACTCACATGCCTGACATCCAGTGAATGTTACCTCCATATGTGCACATAAGTGTTTATTGATTAGTACCAATTTGATGGTGAGTACATGTGGTGCTTCTTTTTCCATTCTTGTGATTCTTCACTTAGTAGAATGGGCTCCAGCTCCATCCAGAATAATACAAGAGGTAGTTTATCATTTTTTATGGCTGAAAAGTACTCTGTGGTATATATATGTCACATTTTATTAATCCACTCATGTACTGATGGACATTTGGGTTATTTCCATATCTATACAACTGTGAATTGTGCTGCTATAAACATTCGAGTGCAGATATCATTTTTATAGAATGTCTTTTTTTCCTTTGGATAAATACCCACTAGTGGGATTGCTGGATCAAATGGTAGTTCTACTTTTAGCTCTTTGAGGTATCTCCATACTACTTTCCATAGAAGTTGTACAAGTTTGCAGTCCCACCAGCAGTGTATTAGTATTCCTATCTCTCTGCATCCATGCTAAAATTTGTTGTTTTGGGTGTTTTTAATAAAAGCCACTCTGACTAGAGTTAACTGATATCTCATTGTGGTTTTGATTTACATTTACCTGATGATTACAGACGTTAAGAATTTTTTGATATCTTTCTTGTCCATTAGTCTATCTTCTTTTGAAAAGTTTCTGTTCATGTCCTTTGCCCACTTTTTAATGAGATTGATTTTTTCTTGCTGATTTTCCTGAATTCTATATAGATTGTACTCAACAACTCCTTATCAGGTACATGGTATGCAAGTATTTTCTCCCATTTTTTAGGTTGTTTATTCAGTCTAGTGATAGTTTCCTTGGCTATGCAGAAGCTTTTTAATTTGATCAGATCCCATTTATTTATTTTTGTTGTTGGTACAATTGCTTTTGGGATCTTCATAAATTGTTTGTCTAGACTGATGTATATAAGAGTTTTTCCAACATTTTCTTCTAGAATTATTATGTTTTCATGCCTTAGGTTTAAATCTGTTATCCATTGTGAATTGAATTTTGTGAGATGTGAGAGTTGTGCCTCCTGTTTCAATCTTCTACATGTGGCTAACCAATATTCCCAGCACCATTTTATTGAATAGGGATTCTTTTCTCAGTGTATGTTTTTGTCTGCTTGATCAAAGATCAGATGGCTATATGATGATGACTTTATATCTGGGTTCTCGGTCCTGTTCCATTTGTCCATGTCTCTGTTCTCGTGCCAGTACCATTCTGTTTTGGTTACTGTCACCTTGTATTATAGCTTGAAGTCTGATAAATTGATGCCTCCCAATTTTTTTTTTATTGCTCATGGTTGCTTTGGCTACACAGGGTATATATACCCAAAATATTTTTATTCTCTTTGCTTCTATTAATTCCCACTGTTATGACCCTTGCCATGACAACTAATAACTTTTCCTTGGTTTGACATCACATCTTCTGGATGCTTTCTTTATCCATCCTCTCCTAATCCCTTCATAAATACTACTACAATGCACTCCCCTTGTTCTGGAAATTTCATCCCTACAGCTGTTTCAACATTATCAATAAAGAGATGCCAATGCTTGCCCACAGAATTTATCGCACTTTCAGTGACATGCTTCCTACCCTCGTTGGCCTGAAAATCAGTGTCTACACAGCTGGTCAGGGAAGTACTCAGAGTTCCTTGTCTTTCCTGGTCACATCAATTCTCCAATGGCCTTCATAGTTTGAAATGAGAAGAAAGCCCTCAAGTAATATATGTGTCTGGAAAGAACCCTCACCTATCTATTCCCTTAAAACTCTTATCCCTACCAATATAGTTGACCTTAAAAATCATGAGGGTTATTCCCACAATGCTCTTATTACCTATTTATATAAGTCACTCTAAGAAGTTCAAGACTTTCATATATCTGTTCTCTACCCAAACCCTCTTCTCCATATTTCTCTGACATCCCCTAATCTTTCATCATCCTCTCTATCCCCAAACCCACCCACTGTGTTCTATGGACAGTAGCATTAATCATTAGCACAATTTCTTTGTCCTCAGTGTCTGTTATCAATTTTTCATTCACTTCCTTCCTCTCAAGTCTGTGTTTACAGATTTTACTGTTTCATTTACAAGAATTTGTAGTGGTGAACCTTTTTTGTTTTTGTATTTTGTTTTGTTTTGTTCTCCCGCACTTTTAGTGCAATTAGATCTGGAATTTCTGGTGTTGTCCACTTTGTTCCTTATTGGAGAATTTGATATCATTGTTCTTCCCTTCTTCGTAACCTCCAGACCACCAGCCTATGACATAAACTATCTTCTCTTTATTGCAGATACTCACTATATTAGTTTTCTAGGACTGCCATAACAAAATATCATAAATTGGATGGCATAAAATAACAAAAATGTATTATCTCACAGTTTTGGAGGGTATAAGGCTGAAATCAAGGTGGAAGTAGGGGCATATTGCTTCTGAAACCTATATGGTAGAATCCTTCCTCATCTCTTCTAGCTTGTAGTGTTTGGTAGCAATCCTGTTTTGGCTTGGCTTATAGCAACATCACTCTAATCTCTTCCTCTGTCTTGAAATGGCTGTCTTCTCCCTTCTCCCCTCTTATAAGGGCCCCAGTCATATTGTATTAAGGGCCCACGTTGCTCCAATATATCCTTGCCTTTACTTAACTAATTAAACCTGGGATGTCCCTGTTTCACAATCATGTAACATATTGAGGTGCTGGGAGTTAGAACCTTAACATATCTTTTTGAGGGACACAATTCAACCCATAATATCCACTTTATCTTAGCCCTGGAAATATTTTATATTTTAATCTCTTAGCATTACTTCTGAACCATGGTAATTTCAATATCCTTGTGGATGATCTTTTCAGTTTTCTGTTCTCTTAGCTCCTTTACCTCTTTTTCACTTAATGTGCACATTATCCTACTTCAGCTTCTCATTCTTATTGTCAAATCCAAGACCTTAGCATTATCAATAATTAATGCCTCCAATAACCTTGACTTTATACATCTCAGTCTCTGATTACTAAATCCTGTTTTTTTTTTAGCTCTCTCATTCAAGTTCCAATAATTATACTACTATACCAGGATTTACAATCTGTTGATATTACCAACTCTTCCCTCATTCTCACCATCTCATATCCTCACTTCTCCTGTTCCGAGGGTAAATTCCATAATCAAATACTGTAATGATTACTTACTTCAGTACATTCAGCTTCTTTGCCCTTCTTTCATTCTGTTTTACTCATTCGCAATTCCAGAACCCTGATTATATCTATCTGCCTGAACTCATGAATTCAACCTTAACTGATAAAAAACAAAAGCACACTATAAGAACCATTTTAAATTCATAACCATGACGTTAACTGGGTTCTTAACACTTCTTATCAATCATATTGTTTCCCTTGTCTATTCACTCTTATACAATTCTGGACATCTATTTCGCACATTCTCTCCAGCAATTCCGCTTCCTTTTCAACCCAACTAATGTCGTTGGTTTATAATACATGAAGGAAACAAAAACCATCAGAGGAAAATGTCCACAATCTCCCCCTATACCTATCAAGTTAACTGCATCTGAACCCATCCATCTGCCTTTCTACTTCAGAAAATCTGCATTTCCCTATCACATGCCAAC
Organism: Avahi laniger; assembly: GCA_963575035.1. Classification (NCBI taxonomy): domain Eukaryota; kingdom Metazoa; phylum Chordata; class Mammalia; order Primates; family Indriidae; genus Avahi; species Avahi laniger. The sequence continues at coordinate 2,195 of CAUYSK010014550.1, read as the reverse complement.
ACATTTGTATGTTCACTTAATTTCAACCACTCTTGCTTATTTAAGAATATCACTCTCACAATTTCCTCCTCTAATGTCTGCATCATATACATTTTATTTTCTATCAGAATACTCAATCACATTCAAAGATTCTCTATTTTCATAAAATCGTAAAATAAAACCCACTTGATATAATATTCTTTCAGGTAGCAGACTTTGCTGCCTATTGAAGCAAAATTTATTAACAGAGATGCCTATGTAGACTGCCTTCTCTTCCTTTCCTCCAATTTTTCCTTGTATGGACTCTATTCAACACTTTATTCCCAACTTTCCACTAAAACACTTGTCACGTTCATCAATACCATTCATGCTCCTAACTGGAATCTTCAATTTTTATTTCTCATCTTATTTGACATATCAAAAATTTTCTTTACTTATTTTTTAATTTCAAAATATTAAGGGGAAACAAATGTTTTTGTCACATGGATACCTTTTATAATGCTTAAATTGGGGCCTTTAGTGTATTCGTTACCTGAATAATGTTCATTATACCTGATAGGTATGTTTTTACCTCTAACCTCCACCCCCTGCCCCACTTCTTGATTTCCAATGACCTTTACATTTCTTTTTTCCCATATGTGCACATTGATTAGCTTCCAATTATTAGAGAGTACATGTGGTGTTTATTTTTCTATTCCTAAGATACTTCACTTAGAATAATGGCCTCCAGTTCTATCCAAGTTGCTATAAAAGATATTATTTCATTTTTTTATTGCTGAGTAGTACTCCATGGTATATGTATACCACATCTTCTTAATCAACTCATGAATTGATTCTCAGACTGGTTGATTACATATCTTTGCAATTGTAAATTTTGCTACAGACACTCAACTGCAGATTTCTTTTTGATTAAATGACTTATTTTCCTTTGGATAGATACCCAGTACTGGGATTCCAGAGTTGAATGGTAAGTCTACATTTACTTCTTTGAGCAATCTTCATACTGTTTTCCATAGAGGTTGTACTAATTTGTAGCCCCACCAACAGTGTATAAGCGTTTCTTTTTTCTCTGCATCCATGCCAGTATCTATTGTCATTTGATTGTTTAATCATGTCCACTCTGTCAGGGTTAAAGTGCTATCTCATTGTGGATTTAATTTGCATTTCCCTGATGATTAGTTATGTTGAGCATTTTATTATTCTTATGTGTGTTGGTCATGTGTCTATCTTCTTTCAAAAATCTTCTGTTCATGTGTTTTGCCCACTTTTTGATGGAACCATTCTTTTTTTTTTTTTCTTATATGAGTTCTTTGTAGATTCTGGATACAAATCCTTTGTCAGATGTATAGTTTGCAAATATTTTGTTCCCATTTGATAGATGGTCTATTCTCCATGTTATTTCCCTTTCTATGTAGAACATTTTTAATTTAAGCAATCTCATTTATTTTTCTTGGTGCTGTATTTGCATTTGGGGTCTTAGTTATAAATTCTTTGCCTGGGCCACTATATAGAAGAGATTTCCCTATGTTTTCTTCTAAAATTTTTATGGTTTCATGTCTTACATTTAAGTATTTTATCCATCTTGAATTAATTTTTTGTATATGGCAAGAGATAGAGGTTCTGTTTCATTCTTCTACATATAGCTATCCAGTTTTCCAAGCATCATTTATTGAATAGAGATTTCTTTCCCCAGTGTACGTTATTGCCTTCGTCATTTGAAGACCAGTTGGTTTTAGGTAGATGGTTTTATATCTGAGTTCTCTATTCTATTCCATTTGTTTGTCTCTGCCATGATATTTTGGTTACTATGGCCTTGTAATATAATTTGCAGTCAGGTAATGTGATGCCTCAAGATTTGTCCTTTTTACTTAAGATTGCTTTGGCTCTTTTTTCATTCCAAGTGAAAAGTAAAATTATTTTTTCTGGACCTTTGAAGTATGATCTTGGTATTTTGGTGGAGAATACATTGAATCTGCAAAACATTTTGGACAGTATGGACATTTTATCAATATTAATTTTACCAATCCATGAGCAAACTGAGATTGCTGAATTTTATTTATCAATTCTAGGAGTCTTTTTTTTTTTTATTTATTTATTTTTTTTTTATTTCAGCATAATATGAGGGTACAGATGTTTAGGTTACGTGTGTTGCCCTTGCCCCCCCTCCCCCCCTCAGTCCAGGTTTCAAATATGTCCATCCCATTGCGTGGTGCACA
>CAUYSK010014549.1:0-17150 GCA_963575035.1 Avahi laniger | reverse complement strand
ATAATTCCATGAGAATGCATAACAACATTTTTGTTTTTTTTGAGACAGAGTTTCACTGTGTTGCCCAGGCTAGAGTGCTGTGGTGTCATCCTAGCTCACAGCAACCTCAAACTCCTGGGCTCAAGCGATCCTCCTGCCTCAGCCTCCCGAGTAGCTGGGACTATAGGCATGAGCCACCATGCCCGGCTACATAACAACATTTGACTGTGATAGGTCTTCTGCTTCCTACGCCACTGCATATATTTTAGTCTTTACTGTCTGGGTATTTGAAAGTCTAAATAGACCCAACATCTGGATTGCATACATATTTTCAAAACAATGAAGTCTTAATTTAAAGGAAAATATTTTATCACTTCTATTTAGATCAAAGTAATGATTTTTTTTAAAGTAATGATTTTTTAATGGATATCCCATGTGGCCTCTAGAATTAATATACTTCCTTAAAATGATATAATACATTGTTGGCATTCCAGGAAAAATAGTTTCCAACCTTGGTACATTGCTGGAAGTCACTGATTCTTTTTCTGATTTATTTTCATTCAGTACTTGAAAGTCAAAGATACCAACCTCATATCATAGTGAAAAGCAATGTTTTGACCTCCTCTTTCCCAATTTGTATGTCCCTTGTTTCTTTCTCTTGCCTGATTGCTCTGAGTAGGACTTCTATTATGTTGAATAGAAGTGGTGACAGTGTGCATCCTTGTCTTGTTTTAATTCTTAGGGGGAATGCTTTCAATTTTTCTCCATTCAGAATAATGTTGGCTGTGGGTTTGTCATGTATGGCTTTTATAATTTTGAATGTGCTCCTTTTATGCCTACTTGGTTGATGGCTTTTATCATGAAGGGGTGTTGGATTTTACTAAATGCTTTTTTTTTGCATCTAGTGAGATGATCATGTGGTCTTTATTTTTGCTTCTGTTTGTGTGGTGAATCACGTTTATTGATTTGCATATGTTGAACCATCCTTGCATCCCGGGGATGAAACCCACTTAATCATGGTGAATTACCTTTTTGGTGTGTTGTTGAATTCAATTTGGTAGTATTTTTGGGGAGATTTTTGCATCTATGTTCATAAAGGATATTGGTCTGTAGTTTTCATTTTTCGTTGTGTTCTTTCCTGACTTGGTATCAAGGTGACACTGGCTTCATAGAATGAGTTGGGAAGGATTCCCTCTTTCTTGACAGTATAGAATAATTTCTGTAGGATGGGTACCATTTCTTCTTTGTAGGTCTGGTAGAATTTGGTTCAAATCCATCTGGTTCGGGGCTTTTGTTGTTGTTGGGAGATTTTTTTCTTTTTTATTATTACTGCTTAAATCTCACTGCTCATTATTGGTCTGTTCAGGATTTCTATTTCTTCCTGATTCAGGTTTGGAAGGTTGTATGTTTCCAGGAATTTATCCATTTCTTTTGGGTTTTCTAATTGTTTGCTTAGAGGTTTTCATAGTATTCACAGATAATATTTTGTATTTCTGTTGTATCAGTTGTAATGTTTTCTTTTTTCATTTCTAATTGAGCTTATTCGAATCCTTTCTCTCCTTTTTCTGTTTAATCTGGATAGTGGTCTATTGATTTTGTTTTATTTTTGAAACCTTTTATTTCATTGATCCTTTGTATTATTTTTTTGGTTTTCATTTCATTTAGTTTTGCTCTGAGCTTTGTTATTTCTTTTCTTCTGCTTACTTTGAGTTTGGTTTGTTCTTTTTTTTTCTAGCTCTTTGAGAAATGATATCAGGTTGTTAATTTGTGATCATTCTGTCTTTTTGATGTACACATTTAAGGCTTTGAAGTTTCCCCTTAGAACTGCTTTTTCTTTTGTATTACATAGATTTTTGAAAGCTTATTGGCCCCTTTGCTATTCAGTTTGAAGATTCTTTTGATTTATATCTTAATTTCATCATTATCCCAAGAACTGTTCAGCAGCAGATTGTTTAATTTCCATGACTTTGTCTAGATTTGAGAGTTTCTCTTGGAATTGATTTTTAGTTTTATTCCATCATGGTATGAGAAGATATGTGGTATGATTTTCACTTTTATGAATTTTCTGAGACTTATTTTGTGGCCTAAGTAGGATGTGATCTATCTTGGAAAATGTCCCTGGTGCTGATAAGAAGAATGCATATTCTGTAGTTTTGGGGTAGAATGTTCTGTAAATGTCTTTTAAATACATGTGTTCTAGAGTCCTATTTATATGCAGTGTTTCTTTTCGTTTTCTGCTTCAATGATCTGTCCAGTTCTGTTGGTGGGGTGTTTAAGTCCCTAGCAATTATGATACTACTGTTCATTTGTTTGCTTAGATGTGGTAAAATTTGTTTTATGAATCTGGGAACTCCTTTGTTAGATGCATATATATATATATTTACAATTGTTATATCTTCTTGCTAAATTACTCCCTTTACCATTATATAATGACCATCTTTGTCTTTTTTTTTTTTTACCATTGTTGATTTAAAGCCCATTTTATCTGATATGAGAATGGGTACACCTGCTTGCTTTTGGTTTCCATTTGTATGGAATTATTTTTCCCTCCCTTTACCTTGAGTCAGTGAAAGTCCTTGCAATTTAGATGGGTTTCTTGAGGAAAGCATATATTTGGGTATTGTTTTTTCATCCATTCAGCTAGTCTATGTCTTTTTAGTGGGGCATTAAAACTGTTTACATTCAGTGTTAGTATTGATATGTAAGATACTGTTCTATTCCTCATGTTGAATGATACCTTGCTTTTTTGTTTTCCCTCTTGTGCTACTGTTTTACAAGAGCTATCAGCTTCAACTTTCAGGTGTTTTTACACTGATGTTTGTCTATTGTTCTGTTCCATGTATAGTGCACTTTGGAGCATTTCCTGTAGGCCAGGTTTAGTAGTGACAAATTCCCTTAGTGTTTGCTTATCTAGGAAAGTCTGTATATCTCCATCATTTATGAAACTTAGGTTTGCAGAATGAAATATTCTTGACCAGCAGTTTTTCTGTTTAACAAGACTAACAATGGGGTCCGAATCTCTTGTGGCCATCAGTTGTAAAGTCTATTAGTTAGCCTGATGGGTTTTCCTATGTAGGTTAGTTGTTAGCTTTTGTCTTGCAGCTTGTAGAATTTTCTCCTTCACTTTGATTTTGGCCAGGTTAATGAATATGTGTCTTGGAAGTGTTCTATTTGCTAGAGTCTTCCAGGTATTTGATGACTGTCTTGTATCTGGATATCTGAATCTCTGGCAATAGTAGATCATTTTTCCTTAATAATTCTTTCGAATAGATTTTCCAGATTTTTTGCTTTTTCTTCTTCTCCATCATGGATACCTATAATTCTTATATTAGCTCACTTTGCCTAATCTCACATTTTTCTCAGTGATTTTTCATTCTTCTTTGTTCTTTTTTCTTCATCTTTGACTGGATTAGATCAAAAGCCCTGTCTTCAAGCTCTGAATTTCTTTCTTCTGCTTCACCTAGCCTGTTTTTGAAGCTTTTTGCTATATTTTGAAATTCCCTAAGTGACTCTTTCATTTCTTTAAGTTCTGTTTTATCTTTTCTTATGTTGTCTTTTTCTTTAGTGACTTTTTCATTTTTTAAATCTATGTCCCGATATATTTTTGTGACTTCTTTGTGTTGGTTTTCAACTTTCCCATCAATCCCATTCATCTATTTTGCCATCCATATTCTGGATTCCATTTCTGACATTTTAACAGTTTCCTTTTGGTTTGGACCCATTGCTATAGATTGTTTGTGATCCTTTGGGAGTTTTGAACTAGCTTATTTTTTATGTTGCCAGAGTTCTTTTGCTAGTTTCTTCTCATCTGAAACCTATTCTCTCAACTCAGGGAAGATAGGTTTGTGGTACATTCGTTCTCTTTTGCTGGGATCTCTCCTACTTAGTGAGAAGAAGGAGAGGTTTCTAAGTGGCACCTTTGTGTCCTATTCTGGAAGATTGACCCAGCAGGAGAGGGGCGGATACATTGAGAGCCTGTAATGCAGTTGTTCTGCATTATCCCATTCCCTGTGTTTGTCACAGTTCATGCTGGTGCTGCAGGATCTTTGTGTAGAGTAGTAAGTTGGTCATCAGGCTGCTTGCTGTTGCAAAGCTCTCATGGGGAGCTGGTCAAATCCCTCTCCACAGAGGAGGGCACTGTGAGAGATTGTTCTGCCAGGGTCTCCCTATAACAGTGACAGTGGCAGCTGGGTGAGGCTATCTAGGCGGTGGCCATGGGTATCAGGGATGTGGACATTCCCTCCGCCTGGGTCCAGGTACAATGGCAGCATGAGGCAGAGGGCAGGCAGGATAAAAGGATTTGTGCCTTTCCTGCAATGAAGACCACTCCCTTTCCCCAGGAAACACTGAAAGAAGCTTTGTCTTTGGTTTCCCACTCTACTCCCACTCTTGTCATGAGCACTGTTCTAGTTTTTTGGGGCTCCCTTAACAAAGTACCACAAACTGGATGACTTAAAACACTGGAGCCTAGAAGTCCAAAATCAAGGTATTGGCAGGGTTTTTTTTTTTTTTTTTTTCTGAGGCCTATGAGGGAAGGATCTGCTCCAGGTCTCTCTACCTGATACATGGATGACCATCTTCTCCCTGTGTCTCCTCACATTGTATTCTCTATATGTATATCTCTGTTTAAATGCTCCCTTTTCATAAGGACACCAGCCATATTGGATTAGGGTCCACCCTTGATGACCTCATTTTAACTTGATTACCTCTGGGAAGACCCAATCTCCAAATAGGTCACATTCTGAGGTACTGGAGATTATGACTTCAACATATAAATTTGGTGGTGGTGGTGAATTTGATGGGGCACAATTTAAACCATAATAAGCACCAGTGGGTGTCGTGGAGGATAGTTTAGAAGTGGATGTAGCCTCTCCTTGTGTCTGTAGCTCTTAGGGGTTCTATACTTTCATACTACCCCACAGCTGACCATTAGCAATTTGTTGAAAATTTTAACTAAAATATTTTTACCTGCTTCTTTTATGAGTTCTTATGTCTGCATCTTTCCTTGGAGGTCCCTATCTTTCCTTAGATTTCAGGCTACTTGATGTAACCTCAGGTCTTTGATGGACTTAAAAAGTCTTGGCTTTGTTACTTATCTGGGCCTTTACAATTAAGTGGGAGTGATACTCTTTCCACTTTCCACATACCAAGAGAGAGAAGATGAATTTTTAAATTTTAATTTCTAATAGTTTATTGCTATATATAGAAATATAGTTGATTTTTATATTAACCTTGAATCTTACAACTTTGCTAAACATACTTGTTAGTTCTAGTAGCTTTTTTGGGTAGAGTCCCTCAGATTTTCTATGTTGTTAATCTTATAATTTTCAAATAGATACAGTTTTATTTCTTCTTTTCCAGTATATATGTTTTTTTCCAGTATATATATATATTTTTTCTTGACCAATTGCACTGGCTGAAACCTTCGGTACAATGTGAAATAGCAGTGGAAACAGTGGATATCCTTGCCTTCTTCCCAACTCGGGAGGAAAGCATTTAGTTTTCCACCACAATATACGATGTTAGCTGAAGGTTTTTTCCTAAATGCTCTTTATCAGGTTGAGGAAGTTTTCTTCTATTCTTAGTTTACTGAGATTTATTTACTATGAATGGATGTTGGCTTTTGTGGAATTCTTTTTGACAAAGCGTTTTCAACCTGGATGATTCTTTTCACTTCTTGAGAAGAAATACTTCTTAGATAAAAATTATTGAGTGACTTGAGTAAATAAAACATTCAATAATGGCTGTGATCTTTGTCTACCAGGAATATAAAATGAATATACTGTTAGCTCATTCTCAAGCTCTGATTTATGCACTATTATTCAGTATGGATCAGGTTAGTAGAGGTTTCTAGTCAGATGGGAGCTTTTGCTACAGAAATATCAAAGGACCTCATTATAAGTCATTTTTTTTTTATTTCAGCATATTATGGGGGTACAGATATTTAGGTTACGTATGTTGCCCTTGTCCCCCCTCCCCCCTAAGTCTGAGTTTCAAATATGTCCATCCTTCGGGTGGTGCGCATTGCACTCTTTGTGTATGCATATACCCATCCCCTCCTCCCTCCTCCCTACTCCCCCCTCCCCCTTCCCCCTGCCCAACATCCAATGTTATTCTTATATGTGCACTTATTATAAGTCATTTTTATTTCCAAAGTAGTCTCATTTAGGTTGCTTCAAAAGAGCATTTATAGCTATTTTTTATCCTATTATTAGTAACTCTGTTTTTACTAATATTTTCTACTATGTTTGAGCATTGTGCAAGGTACCTGATATCCAATATCTCATTTAACCCTAATAAGAACTCTTAAAAATTGGTATTGTTATTTTCAGTATATCAAAAGTGTCTATATCAGTATATAGACACTGAGGGCTGATTGACAGGGTTCATGTTTCAGCTTCACCACTTACTTACTGAGTTACCATGAGCAAGTCACTGAACCTCACTTAATCATGTATAAAATAGAAAAAAATAGTCAAAATATGATTTAGGTGTTATGAGATTTGGATAAAGCTATTCAATATTACACCCTTGGCATATTTTCTGGCACACTGTAAACATTAAATCAAAGTTAGGTATTATTCATATTATCTTAAAAGTGAGAAAACAGAGAGAGGTGGGAATAAATGCACACAACTAACACATGTCAGAGCTTAACTTCCAAACCCAGCTGCTTCTGAAGCAACCTCCATCCATCATACTGCTATTATTTGATATTCTGATTAGTAAGAGAATATTTTTCTAATGTATAACCAGTATATGTACTGGATTATGACTCTTGTCTCAGTGCCCCTTTAATTCTCAGGATTTCCCATTTTAGACAATAGATTATATGATTTTCCTACTAATAACCCACATTTTAATTTATCTTTTGGTGGCAAATTTGTTATTTCTAGTTCTAAATCTTCCTATGGCCCAACCTCCCCACCACACATGCATAGAAACACACACACACACACATGCACACACACTCACACACACATTTGTGGTGGATTTTATAAGGAAGTTGCAGACACTGTGTGATGACATAACGATTCTTTTTCACATCCAAGACGTTCATCACAATTTAGTGACTTGGTGGCTCATGCAGGGTAATAAGCACACACCATTTCAAAAATCTTGTCTTATACTGACACAATTGCAAATCTATTCCTAAAGGTGGGAGTTCCATGTCAATTTGACATGAATGGATGCTCATAGGGGTTGATCACTGTTGAACTCAATTTGTACTATTAATAAGATGGTATCAATTATTCAAACCAGAAACGTATGATCTAGAAGAGTCCATGGATGGTTTCTAGGTGTGATGCTTTTGGGGCAGGTTCCAGGCAGAGAGGAAGATAAAGGCTATCACCATAATTTTCTTAGTAATTCTATAGATGAACAATATACTACTCTTTTATAAACATCTGTATTGTGAGAAAAAATTTCTTCTGTTGCTTCCAACTTTACACATATAGTTTATTTGTATTTGCATGAGTGAAGTGCCTATGCTCATGTGATAACTGAAATATTTGCCTTTGTGAGACACAAAGTGAGAGCCAAGAAATTTTTCTGTCTCTTATACACTAAATCTTTTTAAAAATGAAAATTCAAGAAATTTTATTTTTATTCTTTTGAGGCTTTATATTTCCTTATAGCCAGCATTTTATTATAATGTATATTTCAGTTTCAACATAGTTAATTACTTTCGTATCATGTTTTATAAACATATTTTTTTCAATTGTCATTGGAGGCCAAACCATAAGCAATATGTTTAGTCTTCTGCTCAACCAATCATATTCAGGATAAAAAATAGACTCTCATTTGAAGAAATTCCTTGTGGAATAGGCAACACAGCTGTTTTATTCTACTAGGCAGCCTGCAGGGAGATACTATTTTCTTTGGGGAAAAGGAAAGTCAAATGTTGAGTATCTAGATACTGTACCATTGAGGAAAGAGCTGAAAAGAAAATAGGCCATCTTTTCCAATTCTATTGTGCAGACTATAAAGAAACCCTTTGTTCAGACTCTAAGTCCTCCTCCTCCTTGCTCAATCTTTAGTCTTTTAAAATTCTACCCTTAACTAAATGAGTAAGCTGCAAAAAAGATTAAACTTAAAAATATACCAGGAATACAGAATGAAGAGAGGTGATTGATCTTTGAGTAGGTATCCAACAGTGCAATGAAATTCTCAAGCAGGTTCCTTTTTATTTCAAAATGGGTTTGATTCAGAGGGATTTTATAGCTGCTAAATCATGCAATTGGCAGAGATTGTGTGTGCTTCTCACAGTTACTTTGAAAGATGTCAAATTTGGCAAAGGCAGTAAAAATACTGGGATTTACTGAGCTTGCTTTTTTTTTTTTTTGTTCTCCTAGAGAATGCTCTAAAATCCAGTATGTTCAGAAGTAATATAGTACAACAGAAGTATGCAGAATTGCAGCTTCACAGAAAGAGTGTGGCTTTCTCAGCCAATCTGTTGTGACTGCATCATTGGCAAAAACCTGGCAGCCTATGCCAATTGTTATAAAAGGCTCCTTTTTATCACCAGTGGGCATGGTTTTAGTGTCATTGTCATTGACATCTAAAAGCTGTTCATTTCCTTATTAATATATGTTTTATTCATCAAAGGGACTGTGATCTTGGACCTAGAAGCAAAATTAGCTTTTTATAATAAAACAGGGTGGGGGGGGGAGAGATCAATCTGAATCTGATCAATAGCAGATGAATGTTTAGAAACCCACAGAGAGTGGGCATCGCTTTCTCCTAGACAAGATAGAGATGAAGTATTATATTATGAGCTGCTGAACAGCCTTACTTTGCTCATCCAAAGATGATCTGAAGCAGCATCTCTGGACTGGTAGGTATACCTACACAGGACCATGACCTTGTAGCTGTGTGTGCCAAAACCCAGGCAGAGGGTCCCTGCAGTACATGAGACCCTATACTGGGATTGAGGGTATTTGGATCATATAACCTGCTAAGATAATTGCCCTAAAAGAGGATATTAGGATGAAGGATCCAAAGGGCTTTGAAAAGGTGATGGATAATTAGGATAATCACAGAAGAAAGTTTATCACAGTTGATGAGACATTGGCTGGGATGGTTCTAATTTGAAGTCCACTAGGGCAGTGGTCAGCATCCGGAAATCTGTCCAGATGAAGTGGTACTTACTTTTGTGATTTGGGGGTATACAAAAAAGGTTCAGTTTAGGGAATGAGCAGAGACAGTCAGCAGCAAGTCATGGGATGGAGTTAGATGAATCTACCAGTACGTTGTACAACTTTTCTAAGAAAAGATGAAATGGGAATCTAGAGAAGCAGTCTACCACCAGGGGCTATTGCATAGGCCTTATATGCATTATCTTATGTAGTGCCCCTAAACAAGCCTTCGATGTAGATGAGAATATTCCTGTAATAGAAATGTAACTCAAAAGATTGAAATAACTTTTCCAAATTTGCATAGCCACTAGGTGCTGGAGGCAGGAATCACACCCAAGCATGCTGTTTCCAGCATCTGTCTCAGCCTCCAATGGTGTTACCTTTATCCCTGTGGCTCTGAAAGACACTCGAGGGTAGGGTTTGTTAGAACTTCAGTACTTAGATGTTCAGACTGAACAACTGGATCCTTGGACTAAAAAAAAATTATTTTCTGTATTTCTAATGCTCACACTATTGAAATAATTAGCATATTCCTGTGGACAAAGCAGCTAGAATCCTTTTTTACAATTGAATTCTCTGACTGCATGAAATCTCATGCACTGTAGTTCAGAGCAGTATATTCATTCCCTTCCACTGCCCTCTAGAAGACATAGACTTTATTTTCAGTTGAGGGTCATTGCTAAATGGTGGGAAGGGTGGAAATAGGAAGGAAAAAATGATACATACAGCGCTTCTCCAGGTATCAAATGTACTTGGGTATAAGAAAACATCTTTTCTTTTGACAGTCCGTGTATTCTTAGGAATCACCCCTCCCCATCTGCTCTAATTAAAAACATTCTACTTTATTTCCTCCATTGTGAAAATATTCAGAAAAAAATATGGACAGACATGTACAGACTCTAAAATTATTTAAACAGGAAAAGCTGTCTCTCTAAATTTCTAGTATCTTTTCCTCCATTATGTGTGAACTGTCCTTTTGTCACTTTGTCACCAGTGTGGTTAGTAAGTAAGAAGCACAAGGAATACTTCTGAACTTGGTACTTGGCTCAGCTTGGTTATAACCAGAAACTGAAAATAATCTAGGTAGAAAAGTAGTTTTTAGACATTTCTTCTCAAAAATAATAATCGTTACACTAACAGCAATCTAAATGCACACCTCCCATGAGCTTGGCCCTGTGCTGGTAGAATTAAATATGTTGTCACACCTAATTCTCACAACATTTGTGATTATTTATTTACTTATTCATAAATTGAGATTTGGAGATGTTAAGGCATTACCAAGGTCATGTGCTAAGATAGAGATCTAACCAGGATTCAAACTTAAGCCTGTCTGTTCTTCAGGCTCATGTTTCTTTCATTGTGAATGTACATCAAACTTCCTGAAATCTCTATAAAGACATGTGCTGCCCAGTGAGCCATGAGACACAGGGGAACCCCACGCTCTCTACTGGAACAGTGAATTCCTAAGTAACACGCAGTGAGAAAATTTGGGTACCAGGAATTCCAGCTGGGAGTGTGGCCAACCAGATGAGTTAACGCCTCAGGGAGGCTGCATGAGAATTTGGATGGTTTCTCATATTTTAACAAGAAACAGTAAAATTTTGCACACACAAAAAAAACACTATTTGACACACGCAAGAAGCCTGTTGTTGGGTCAAAAATTCTTCCCTGGCATCTGTTTCCCAGCATCCCCTGAAGGTCAAAGACCATTTTCTTTTCTGGTTCTAAAATCTACAAGACCATCTCAGAGCTGCATCTAGCAAGCGTTTCTTTCCAAATGGAACATTAAACATATTTGCTCTCTTGTCTCCTCATGCAATCAGTCTCCTTCTGTTGCTAGCTTGAGGGGTTATCTCATTTTAGTAACAGCACAAGGGAGACATTTTTGTAGCCTTTTCATGTAGTCATGTTCCATGTTTTTTCTTTTATCCAAGCTAGTCTTCCTAAAAGAATTTTACCAATAATACACAAACCCATCTTGCCATTCAAGCAAATATTTCATGGCACATGAGACTATGTGATGACTAGAATATCCTCCCAATCCTGAGACATGATGGTTCTGTGACTAGGCTTAATTTGTATACAAAAAAGCACTGGAATAATTATTTAATACTTGAGTCTTGTTCTTTCTTTTTCCCTCTCAAGGTTCCTTAACATTGGCACTATTGACATTTTTGGCTAGAAAATTTGTTGTGCAGGCTGCATTATAGGATGTTTAACTGCATCTTGGCCTTTAACCATAGGATGTTAGTACGCCCCAGGTGAAACAACAGAAATATTTCCAGACGTTAAATGTCCCTTGTAGGACAAAATCACCCCTGGTTGAAAATCACTGTTCTATTGTCTCTTTATCGCTCTCCCTCTCTCCTCTCCCCACTACAAACACACACCCAGATGATAACACTTTGAAGGGATAGGTTTCTTACTAAAATTAACAGTCATAGGCATGATATGTGGTTTTGTGCATTTGACTATGGAAGAAATTCTTTATATGTCTAAAATACACTGCTAACGATTTCTTTAAAGACAACATGAGGTTGTGTAAATTCCTAGGTCTGTGCGATAGCTGGAAACCATCTGGAATTGAACCAGCCCTGAAATTGACAAACCTGCCCTGGAACTTGCAGATGGAAAGCTGGAAGGAGGGAGAAATCATCTCAACTTTATAAAAAGGAAAGCCTAGGAATAAATTGCTTTTAGCTCCTGCACAATTCTGGTTTCTGGATTTCAATTCAAGGCAGTAATAAATGCTTCTTTCAATTGCTCTCCACTCTGAATACTGGTGTAAGGTCAGAACAATAGCAGCGAGGTCCTGCGTGCAGAGAGGCAGTTTACAGATTAGTTGTACTGATGCCAAACAAGGAGAAATGTCCAACTTCACTTGGGGATTGGTGTGAATGGCAATCCTCTTCACTCTCTGGGTGAGATTTTTTTTTTTTTTTTTAGCACACAAATGCAAATTATCTATTTCAGTCTGTGTGGCTTTCCCAGAGGAGGCTGAATTTCAGGGCCATCATGTATACTAACCCACTGAACTTCAAATAGTGGTCCTCAGGGACTGAGTATGAAAAACATTCTGATTCTTGGATTGAAGTGGGTTATACACCATTATAGGAGACAAAAGCCTACTATATGACATCTGAAGACATCCTTTGTTCCTACTGAGAAGTTAATTTCTTCCCCCTTGGAGTAACTCTATACTGAATCATAGTTCTACTTTGCACTTTTCCCACTCTATTGTCACATAATTGTTTACCTGTCTGTGTCCCTGTCAAGGACAGGATGATGATGTATTCAAATTTATATTCTCTGTGTCTTGCAAAGGTCTTGGCATGGTGTTATCCACTTCTACATTTAATGATAGGGAATAATAAAAGCTTTCTGAAATTATTTACTCCTTGAAGTTCATGTCACTCCTTTCCTCTCTGATTATTCTTTCATCTTTTCTTTGTTTTCTTGGTTGTTCCCATTCTCTAAAACTCTTAAGTACTCGTGTTTCCTAGAGATTCTCTACTTTGCTTATTCTATATCATTTCCTTAAATGATCTAATCTATTCTCATTGGTTTAATTGTAGAGATTGTTGATTCTCAAATCTACTGCAGTCCATTCATCCTGACTTCTTTCCCAGGCTTTAGGCTTGTCAAAGTTTGGTGGATATATCTGTCTAGAGCCTCAAAGGAATTTCAACTCACTGCATTCAAAACTTGATGGATTATGATCTCTTTCTCAACCGTATCTAAACATCCTCTTTTATTTTCTAAATCTCAGTTAATGGCCCCATCATCTTCCTAGTCATTCAGTTCAAAACCTTGGAAGTCATTACTGATTCTTCCTTCTCTCTTTTCCTCCCCCACTCTACATTTTCCACCAATTTCTGTTGGTTTTACCTCCTAAATATTTTTTGTTATGCCTGTCCTTTCTTCTCTACTTCTGTCGTTATTATTATCCTAGTAAATGTCCTCAATATCTTTCAATAGACTCTTGCCATTCATTCTGACTCCAGTCTTGCCTTTTTTAAATTTAGCCTTCTCATTACAGCCAGAATGTGTTACCTAAAAAGGAAATAGAACTAAGATGCATCCCTACCCACAATAAAAGCTGGTTTTCTATAAAGTCCAACACCTTTAGCATGGCATGATCTGATCCCAGTCTACCTCTACAGCCTCACTTGTTACAACTTGTTCCAGTTACTATTGCTATGTAATAATCTGCCCCATAATGTAGTAGTTTAGAATAGCCCTTTATTATGTTTACAAATTATATGGGCCAGAAATTAAGATAGGATTCAGTAGAGATAGTTTTTCTCTGATTCACTTTATCTAAGAATTCAGCTGGGAAGACTTAATAGTTGAGGGTGACTAGTGGGCAGATGGCTAGAGTCATCTAATGGCTCATCTCATGCCTACGCTGGGATGAGTCAAAGACAGACTGTCCACCAGGGTATCTGCATGTAGTTTGGTTAGTTTATAGTGTGGAGGTCTCAGGCAGTTGAACTTCTTACATTACAGCTCAGGAGCCTAAGCATGAGTATTCCATTGAACAAGGGTGGAAACTGTGTGGTCTTTCATGAGTCACACAGAATCACTTTAGCAGTTCTTTCCTTGTTTAAGCAGTTACAACCTGTGATATAATAAAGAATATATCTTGTCTTTTGCTCCTGGTTCCTAGCACAGAGCTTCAAAAATGCCTGGAATTTTCTGAGTGATCAGAGTGCCTTTTGTTACTCATAAGCCCTTTAAATCTGAATTTATGCTAAAGAAGTGACTCATGGTAGGGCCCCTAGATAGCTTCAAAATGGGGGCTTGTTGCCAGAAAAACCTACGATGTGATTAGAGGGGTAGAATTTTTAGCCTTGCTCCCTGATCTTTTGTGTGAAGGAGAGAGGCTAGAGACTGAGTTCAATTATGCAACTGATGTTTTCATCAGTCATGCCTAAGTAATGAAACCTACATAAAAACTCTGAGCAATGAGGTATGAAGAGCTTCCTGGTTGATAAATGTATTAATATACTCGGTGGTGGCACAGTCTGAATTCATGGGAACAGAAGCTCCTGTGCTTGGGACCCTTCTAGTCCTTACCCTATGTCTTTGTTCATCTGGCTATTCATTTGTATCCTTTATAATAAAATGGTAATAGTAAGTATATTGCTTTCCTACATTCTGTGAGTCATTTTAGCAAATTATTCAACCTGAAAGGGGCTGGTGGGGATTCCCATTCAGTTGAATTGTAGGACATTCAGTTGTTGTTAGAGAATTGCTATTGGAAGGCACCAGATCAACCAGATTCAAGAGAAGGGACACAGACTCTCTTCTTGATAAGTGGAGTATCAATACTTTGAGGTCATGTTTATAAAACCACCACACAGTTATTCTCTTAAACTGTTAATATATATTCTATGAAATGGAAAAAAATTGTAGTTCCGTATATGTATTTATTAATCTATGTGCTCATTTATAAATCCACACCTTAGCTCATTAGGTCTCTTTTACTTTCTTTTTTTTTTTTTTTTTGCTAGAATGTCTTTTCTATCCTTATTCACTTGGTTAGTAGAGGACAAAGACCAGGTCTTCTTCCTCTTTATATTCCCAATAAAATTTAATAACAGGCAAAAAAAAGTCAGTTGTGACTTTAAATTTCGTTATAGTTGAGTATTTAGGACTTTGCTCAAATTTTTGATTTATTAATCTGAAAATATTTCTAAACATGTTGGTCCAGAGATTATTAATACACAATATGGGAGTAGCCACTCTCCCTCCTCTGTGCATATGGATATTGTTAACCAGACACTCTACCTACATGGGTCCAAACTTGACCTCAGAACATCTCTCAACACAAAGTTCAGAAAGGTATTTCCAACTTTTTGGAGCTTACTTTTCCCTGTTTTTAATCAGAAATTAATTTCTTGATGATTTAATTTTTATATAAATGAATGTAGTTCTCTCTAATGTAGTATTGCAGCAGATAGAGTTGGTAGGCAACACAAACAAGGAAACTATAATTGATTGTGAACTTAGTATATGCCACGCCATTTCTTTACATCATTTTCTTTAATTCTATGAACAGTTATCTAACATAAGTATTGTTTCAATGATATAGATGAACCAGCTGACATTCAGAAGGTTTAAATCATTTGCCCAAGGTCAAGCATCTGGTAAATATGGTGCAGCCAGGATTTAAACACAAACAGTTCTATTTCCAGAGTTCCTTCCTTTGCCTTTCTTGGAACGCCATTCTACTTGGTCGCTGTGCCTCTGTGTAAAACATCTCTCTCCCTTGTCTCTCATATGACTGCTGGACATTGGTGCCTTCATCAGAGTGCATCAGTGATAGTGAGATTGTTAAGAGGAAAGTAGTCCTTTGCCTATTCATCTACTTCCTCTTCTGGGTTAAACTGTATAACAATTAATTTTCTAATTTTCTTGGAGGCAAAGCTAACAAACAATGAATAGAGTGGAAGTAACCTTCAATGCCACCTCTTATCCTCTTTCTCCCTAGATCCAGAGAAGACAAAATGTGAAGGGAGTTAATGGTTAGTTTCTTGTCCCTTCAGGTAGTGGCCAAGAAGGAACTGTTCTTCTATCAGCAGCAGCATGGACTAAGTTCAGCCTTTGTTGCTTTAGGATTCTCCAGAGGGAGAGGGTCATTGGGCTTTTACTTCATGAGACTCAGTGAATATTATCCTGGCTCTTGTCAGAGGGCCAGGAAGCTATGGCCAGGCTGACTTACTGTATGAAATGTAATTAGAGATTCAGGAGCTGGGCCATTCAGGCACAAATCCTTTAAAAATATTTATGTTTAAATATTATATATTTCATATAGTATAAACAAACCCTTCCATTTCAAAAATAGTACAGTTGCCTAAACTCAAATTGCTTTATTATAATCAATGGCACTGAACAGCTTTATATCCAGGGCTTATGGGTTGCAATTACTTCAGGGGACAGTCTGGTAACTGAAGATGGACATTCTTACCTCAAAGTGGCATTCATGAAGAATTTCAGGTCCCACAGAGGATGATCCAGAGGATCCCTTCCAATATACTTTTCCTATCCAAAATATGGGACACATGTGTAGTCAGTGTGTGTGTGCATGTGGGTATGTTTCTTTTTTTTTTTTCCATTTAATTGACCTTTTATTTCATCTTTAGTAAAATGGAAAAAAGTCTGCTCCAAGTCAGAGAGGGGATTAATAGCGGTGTTCCCCATCAGTGGGACTGCCTTAACAGTTTTTATTTTATTTTATTTTTTTATTTATTTTTATTTTTTTATTTTTTTATTATTCCAAAGTATTGTGAGGGTACAAACATTCTAGATACACTTTATGTCTTTGCCTCACCCAAATGCAGGTTAAAGGTGTGCCCTTCCCTCCCTTTAGTGCTCCCCCTGTCCTTTAGTTGTAGATTTGCCCCCTCCATCCCCCTAATCCCTGGAGAGTATTTCTGCCATGTGATCACTCTAGTGTTGATCAGTTAGTACCAATTTGATGGCGACTACCAATGGATCCCGTTCTTCTGCTCTTGTGGTGCCTCACTTTGGATGATGGGCCTAAGTTTAGTCCAGGAAAGTGTAAGAGGCACTAGATCATCGTCATTTCTTATGATTGAGTAATATTCCATTGTAAACATATACCAAATTTTGGTAATCCACTCATGGAATGACGGGCACTTGGATTGTTTCCACATTCTTGCAATAGTGAATTGTGCTGCCATGAACATTCGAGTGCAGATGTCTTTATAGTAGAATGTTTTGTGCTCTTTTGGGTAGATGCCTAATAGCGTTATTGCTGGATCAAATGGGATTTCTATTTTTAGCTCTCTGAGGTATCTTCAAATTCTTTTCCACAGAGGTTGCACTAATTTGCAGTTCCACCAGCATGTGTAAGTAAGAGTGTTCCTGTCTCTCCACATCCTCGCCAACATTTGTTGTTTTGTGATTTTTTGATAGAGGCCAATCTCACTGCGGTTAGGTGATACCTCATTGTGGTTTTGATTTGCATTTCTCTAATAATTAGAGATGTTGAGCATTTTTTTA
>CAUYSK010014546.1:0-11523 GCA_963575035.1 Avahi laniger | reverse complement strand
ATCATCTTGTCCCCTCTTAAAATGAATTATTCATTTGTAAACTGCCGATTTCTTTGGGGCACTGTCCCCATATACTTTTCATAAAGCATCAATTATTTCACCATTCTTCCACCGAAACTTCATCACAAATTTGATGTTTGTTATTGCTTTAATTTTAGTAGAATTCATGTTGGCTCTGACAGGGGCTCCTTTAAAGCTGACATCCTATCCTTGTTAGTGCCTCAAACTAGATCCTGTTCAGGTATTTATAACAAGTTAGTACAAGTTTATTTTGGTACAAATAATTGAAATCTATGTATAGTTTTTTCATAACACCATATTCCATGAAATTTTTGAAGACCCCTCATGTAATGTGAAATATACAGTAGAATATAGATCTGATATAAAATTGGTTAAATATCCCAAAAGAATTAAGGAGAATCATCCTTTCCTGACTGTAATTCTTTCCTATTTTCTACTATTCTATTGTCTCCTCATTTTTCTCTTTTACATGGACAAAAAAAAGAAAGAAAGAAAAAGAAAAAACAACATGAGGGGAAATTGATTTTACAAAGACCAAATTTAACATTTTTTCTTTATCCAGTACATAATCTTTTTGGTAAGACCATAATTTCAACTATGGGCTTGGCCATCAGTTAAGGCTTCATTTATCTAAATCTACCTCCTTATTTCACTTGCCAGTTTTACTATGTCTTCCTTTGGCTCGCTTGTTTAGTACAAACTTTACACTACAATGTTTCATAATAAAAATTAAACCATTTAAAACCTTTTTGAAAAATGTCCCTCCTATATAGTATCATCATTAAGAAGAGACTCTAAGGGCAACAGAATTACTCTTTAATTGCTCAAATGGAATCGGAAGATGTGATAGGAACAGCCTCCAGTATTGTGATCATAGGAAAAGTTGATCAAACTTCAAATCTGTTCACCCATAAGTATTGCAAGAATAAAACTAGTAATTTTAGGTATGCTGGCTATAATTTCATATTAGCAAACAACCTGTATTATAGAATTAAGTTCAGTCTAGGTCAGGGGTGGGGAACATGAGGGCTTAAGGCCACATGTGGCCTTCTAGGTCCTTAAGTACGTCCTTTTGACTAAATCCAAATTTTGCAGAAGTCTTTTTATTTTTATTAATACATTTTCATTTGTCTTTTATATTTTTATTTTTAAAATGAATGTATTTAAAATATCAAACAATAAAATAAGTTTCAATGAAACAATACTCCCAGACTGACTGGCACAAGCAGAACATTAGTAAGCCATAAGGGTTAAACTGACGGCTGCTATGCTCATGATTTAGTTCTAAATTCCCCCACCTGACTGGCACCACTACCGCACAAGGCTGGTTGGAAAGAGTTTATGCCAGTCTATTATCAGTTTTTGACAATGGTGCACTGTGTTTCTGTTTGAAGCTGAATTTGCAAATAGCTGCACAGCTTGACAGTACTTTTTAATTCTGTCTGCTTAATAGCCCATCATGTCAAAGAAGACCAAGAGAATGCTGAAGGAAGAAAACAGATTTTTTAATGAGGATTGGGAATTGCAATATTACTTTGTTTCTGCTAAAGATAAGATGATTTGCTTGCTTTGTGATACTGCAATGTTAAAGAAATTCAATGCTCATCACCATTATAGCACTCATAAGAACCACAAATATTTTAAATTAGAGGGAAAGGCACAAAAGGTTGTATTGCAGAAATTAAGAGATGAAAAGCAAAAGCAAAGACAATTCTTTCAAGCAGCAATAAGACCTGGAAATAATGCCATTGAAGCAACTTATAAAATAGCTTATATACTCGGGAAAACAGGGAAGTCATTCAGTGATGTAGAAATTGTGAAAGAATGCATTGTCAAAGTTGTAGGATGCTTAGACCATGATAACATTTCAAAATACAAACAACTGCCTATTTCAAGGAAAACCACAACTGATCAGGCTCATGAATTAGCCTTCAACTTAACAGAGTGCCTTCATGAAATAGTTCAAAAGGAAAATTTACGTTATTCAATCACTTTGAATGAATTAACTGATACTACTGACTCAGCTCAGGTTTTATATTTCATTTGGGTCATAACTGAAGATTTTCTTTGTTACCGTTACTCACTTTGGGCACTCTTGCAAACAGAACATGGGGAATAGATATTTTCAACAACTTTCAAAACAAATGTCCTGAAGTTGGACTGAATTTGGTAAATTTAGTGAGGATATGTATGGAAGGAAAATATGAAGGGATTACTGCACCGATAAAAAAGTATTAACAGATCCAGATGTTCTCATTTCTTTTCATTGTTCCTTGCATCAGCAAAATCTCTGTGCTAAAGCTACTATTTTAAGTGACACTTTGCAACAAGTTATAAGGACTGTTAACAATATTCACGCAAATGCAACATGGGCATCATCAGTTTCATAATATGCTAAAGTTGAACAGTGAGGTATTCAGTGTGGATTTGCTGTATTATTCTAAAATTCATTGGCTATTGCAGGAACAGGTGTTAGCCAAAATTTTATCTCTGCAAGAACAGATAGTTACATTTTATGAAGAACAGAATCAGCAATCTGAATTATTGAAAGAAGATTTCTACAGGAATGAGGCATTTTTGTGTTATACCTTGTCAAATCAAAACGACTTAAATATTTCTTTGCATGGTAAAACTAGGTCTATATATGACATGTGGCAAAAAATCCAAGCATTTTGATAAAAGGTATCTTTTATCAAAACACTTCTCCTTCAAAAGGAAATTTCAAATGAACATTTTCCCCAGTTAGCAAAGATCATTGATGAGCAGGATGATATATGTGAATCATTTGAAGAATACACAGCTGATACAGACCTATTCATTGGAGAATACAATGAAAGGTACACTGACTGAGAATCATAACATAACACTCAAATTAGCATTTCAGCCTCAACTAGTTAATATGACCAAGGCACCTAAAGAACTACAGATGGAATTGATTGAGCTTTCGGCAGATGACATTTTACAATCATTGTTTGATTCTAAAAAAAAAGATCCAATTGAAATATGGGAAAATGCAATAGAATACCCATGCCTTTGGCAACATGAACAAAAAATGCTTTCTGGTTTCTTAACCACTTATTGCTGCAAATCTTCATTCTCCTATTTAACCGAAATCAAGATGCTCTTAAGGTCACAAATGACTGATACCCACCTACGGGATCAACTGCAAATGTGGACCTCTAGGCTGCAACCAAATATTCAAATGCTTTCCAACAAAAAGCAGACACAACAAAGTCATTAAAAGGTTAGTTAACTTTAAGATTAACAAATAGTTTTCATTTTTTGAAATTATTAAGTACATAGTACTTAGATTTTTACAAAATAATGTACATTTTTAAGTGTATCTAATTGTTCTTGAATGAGGCCTTATTTGATTACAGCTAAATTAATGCAGCCTTCCAACATGAAAAGGTTCCCCATCACTGCTCTAGCTCCTGCTCTACAGGGCAGTTCGTTAAATTATTTCAGATTTCGGATTTTTTTTTATTTCAGAATAATATAAATACAAAAATAATGGTTACATAAATTGCTTTTGTACCATTTGAGTCAAAGTGTGCCCATCCACAGAGAGTGTACATTGTACCCATTAGGTGTGAATTTACCCATCCTCTTTTCCCCTCTCCCACCAGCTGGACTGTTTGATTTCCTATGAATGTTATTTTCATGTGTGCACATAAGTGTTAATCAATTAGTTCCAATGTAATGGTGAGCACAGATAGTGCTTATTTTTCTATTCTTGCGATATTTCACTTAGAAGGATGGCCTCCAGTTCCATCCAGGTTAATACAGGAGGTATTAGTTCACCATTTTATTAAGGTTGAGTAGTACTCCATAGTATACATACACCACATTTTATTAATCCACTCTTGTAGAGATGGGCACTTGAGTTGTTTCCACATCTTTGCAATTGCGAATTGTGCTGCTATAAACATTTGAGTGCAGAAGTCTTTTTTATAGAATATGATTTTTTCCTTTGGGCAAATACCCAGTAGTGGACCTGCTGGATCAAATGGTAGTTCTACTTTTAGTTCTTTGGGGTATCTTTATAATACTTTCCATAGAGTTTATACTAGTTTGCAATCCCACCAACAGTGTATGACCATTCCTATCTGTCCACATTCATGTCAACATTTGTTGTTTTGGGACTTTTTGATAAAAGCCATTCTCACTGGAGTTAAGAGATACCTCATTGTGGTTTTGATTTGCATCTCCCTGACGATTAGAGATGTTGAGCATTTTTTCATGTTTGTTGACCATTAGTTTGTATTCTTTTAAAAAGTTTCTGTTAATGTCTTTTGCCCACTTTTTAATGGGTGGTTTGATTTTTTTTCTTGCTGATTTTCCTGAATTCTATATACATTCTAGTTACCAGCCCTTTGTCAGATGTGTAGCATGCAAATATTTTCTCCCATTCCGAGGCTGTCTATTCACTCCAGTAATAATTTCTTTGGCTGTGCAGAAGCTTTTTGATTTAATCAGGTCTCATTTATTTTTTGTTCTTGCTGTGATTGCTTTTGGGGCCTTCTTCATAAATTCTTTGCATAGGCCGATGTCTATAAGAGTTTTTCCAACATTTTCTTCTAGAATTCTTATGGTTTCATGACTTAGGTTTAAGTCTGTTATTCATCATGAGTTGATTTTTGTGAGAGGTGAGAGGTGCAGATCCTGTTTCAGTCTTCCACATGTGGTTATCCAATTTTTCCAGCACCACTTATTGAATAGAGATTCTTTGCCCTGGTGTATATTTTTATCTTTTTTTCAAGATCAAATGGCAATGAGGATGATTTCGTATCTGAGTTCTCTGTTCTGATCCACAGGCTTATGTCTCTGTTCTTGTGTCAGTACCATGTGGTTTTGGTTACTATAGCCTTATAGTATAGCTTGAAGTATGGTAAACTGATGCCTCCCAATTTGTTCTTTTTCCTTAAGGTTGCTTTGGCTATATGCTTTGGGTCTTCTCTGGTTCCATATGAAGTGTAGAATTATTTTTTCTAAATCTGTGAAAAATGATGTTGGTATTTTAATGGGATTACACTGAATCTATAGATCACTTTGGATAGTACAGACATTTTAACAATGTTAATTCTGTCAATCCATAAGCATGGTATGTTTTTCCATCTGTTTACTTCCTCTTTTTTGGATGTTATCTGCTTGACCTTTAAGACTTTAGATTCTTCAAGCTCATCTGAACTCATTCCATTGCCTGCTCCGACATCAGATACCTACAGGCAGGCATCTTGATTCTGCCTAAAACTATTGTCTTCTTTTTCCATCCTATAAAAGTTTTTACTAACATTGCTATCAAATAAAAGTGAGGATTTATTTTAAATAACTCCTATGAAATACCACTGGATATGTTTAAGACCAACTGAAATAAATTGTTATCTCTTCTGATCTAATATAGCTACATGTTAAAATATACTTTTACTGTATTTTCCATGGCATTAATTCCATGAAAGATAAAAAACAGGATGATATATTTTCAGGATGTATTGAAAATAGAAAATATTTTCCATTGTTTAAGATTCTGCCCAGTATACATTGACTTCCATAATACTTTGATTACTGACAGAACATTATTTTTTTCAAAAAAGTAAGAATTCTAACTCTATATTCTTTTATTAGATTGCTGTATTCTAGGAGGCAGTGTACCTTAGGGATTAAGAGTCCTGGTCCTTAGGAGACAGCCTCAGTTTGAATTCTGGCCCATTATCTATACACAAATTCGTTTTTTACCCAGTTACCATCCTCTATATTTTCATCTCTTTCAGCATATTTTGTGACTTCTTTCATTAATAAATTTGATTCCTCATTTTTTATACTACTCCTTGTCAGAATTGAAGACTTTAAGCAACTTGCTGAAGATCACTCAGCTATTATGCAGTAGAGGCAAGAGTCTGTCAAAATATGTCTATTTCCAGTTCCATGCTACAACTATCATGCAATGCTGATTTTGTTATCTTATTTAATCATTACCAATCACCTTGTGTGGTCTTATCATCATTAATTTATGAATGTGGAAACTGAGGGTAAGCAAGATTAAGTACTTTGTCTAATAATACTCTTAGAAGATTTAGGATATTAATCCAATTTTATATAACCCCCAAATCTATACACTTTCTACTACTCTGGGAAAACTGAGAGGAGACCATCCAGCAAACATCTTCATTCTTCATTCACCTCTATCACAATAGCATTTTCATCCATTTCTTCTTCCCACCTGTCTTTAAGGAAGAAATATTCATAATCTTTCTCTCTCTCTCCTCTCTCTCTTTTCCCCTATACCCATCTTTCTCTTTTATTTTCAAAACTATGTTCTCCTTCTGTGCTCTTGATCTCAAATCCCAAGTCATCTTCAGTTCTTCCTTCCTTACATTTGAGTCCCTCTTAAGAGCCTGCTATGTCCCAGGTACTGTGCTAGGAATTGATAATAGAATGGTGAGCATCTCTGCCCTACTTAAGCCATCGCTGCCCCCCTCACATGTCTCACATTTAGAGGAGCTGAAAAAATATTAACCACAAAAAAAAAACCCCAAATGTATAACTAAAATGTAGATGTGTGGTATAAATAAAAAGAGTTTATAGTTAAGTACAGGTTGACCAGGCATAAGTCTGGATAATTGAGTACAAAATCAAAATAGCTAATGGCAAAGCAGCCACTCACAGGATTCTCAGGCAGACATTGGATTTCCACAACACACAGAATTGAAGTTTGGAGGTAATCTTGTTGGTAATAATGTTCTTTGTACACTGTTGATAGGAATGTAAATTGATACAGCAATTCTGGAAAACAGTATGTAGGTTCCTTAAAAACTTAAAAATAGAACTCCCATATAATTCAGCAATCTCACTATTGAGTGCATATTCAGAGGAAATGAAATCAGCATGCCAAAGGGATATCTGCACTCCCATGTTTATTGCAGCATTATTCACAATAGCCAAGATATGGAATAACTCTAAGTGTCTATCAGTGGAGAATGGATAAATAAAATATGGTATATATACACACAATGAAATATTATTCAGCCTTTTAAAAGCAGGAAACACCGTCCTTTGCAACAACATGGATGAACCTGAAAGACGTTATGTTAAGTGAAATAATCCAGGCATAGAAAGATGAATATCACATGATCTCACTTATATACAGAATCTAAAAGAATAGAATTTATAGAAAGAGTAGAGTGGTGGTTACCAGAAGTTAGGTGGTGGTGAGTGTATTGGGAAAATGCTGGTAAAAGGATTCAAAATCTCAATTAGACAGGAAGAATAAGTTCAAGAAATCTATGGTATATAGCATGGTAACTATAGTTAATAACAATGTACTGTATACTTGAAAATTACTGAGAGAATAGATATTAAGTGTCCTCACCACTAAAAAATGATAAGTATGTGAGGTAATGCATAGGTTAATTAGTTTGATTTAGCCATTATGTATACACATTTTAAAACATCATGTTGTATACTACAAATATATAAGATTTTATGTGTCAATTTAAAAACATTTTTTAAATGTTAAAAAAAAGTTTGTGAGTAATCTTATCCAGATCTTATGTTACCAAGTCTACCTGAACAGATATAAGGATTATAATTATAGAAATAGAAGAACAACTGAAACAGGAAAACAGGCCAAAGGGAAGAGAGGTATTTTAACCCTAAGTACACAGAAAACTGCCTGAAAGGTAGGGAAGAGATATGTGAAATCAGAAGAATATATGTTTCATTCATCTACAGAATAGGAATATAGGAAAATCAGACCCTATGAAAGAATGATTACAATTAATTTAAATTGGCACAGTGATAGGTATTTTAAAATACAAAAGATGAATAGCACCCATAGACTGGGAATATGATAACCAACTCAAATAGTGATATAGGGAATGACTTATATTAAATCTTTTAATGGAGAAGTTGTAGTTTAAATAGACATTGCTGATCATTTTTCTTTTTGGTTGCAGCCTAACGACTATCTTTCAGGAAAGAACTTGTAAGGGTTATTTTAAACAATATAAATTATGGCGAAAGAAAACTCTGTGGCCTTTAGAAACAGAAATAATTGCTTACTTTTGAGAAGATTGAGATCATAGCTCTATATGTAGTGGGGAGTGAACAATGTATGTGAGATGAATCTATATATAATAGCTCGGAAATACTGCTGGAAAATGTTATAGAATAAAAACAAAAATGGGATGATGATGTGTGCAATGATATTACATATATATAGTTTAAAAGAACACACAATAATCATATCTCAGCATTTTGGCTATAATCAAGTGTAGTGAAAAGAACACATAATACTTCAGATTTTTTCTGAGTACATATATGTACATAAGAGCCTAGGAAAAAGTCTAAAGGAAAAATACCAAAGCCATAGCAATTATTGTTTTGGGGAATAAATAAGAAAATAACCCAGATTGGGGTGGGGGTCAAAGTATCAATTTTTTAATAATAGCCCAATTTCACATTAATTATAAAGGCACTAAATTTAAATTCTTAAATTTTTAAGAAGATAATAGAATTAGAAATCAATTATTTATTAGTCTTTGAGATTCAAGGTATTAATCTAATCAAGCTATTAATCAACTAATTATTTTGAAATCATAATAGAATAAAATAATGCTTTCATTATTTACCAGAATGAGTCTGATGTTTTTTCATATTAATTACTTGCAAAGATTTTAATTTTGTTGTGTTGGGTTTCATCATTACAAATATGCTTGGCTACCATATGTCTTTTAAAAATAAAGATATCAAGGAAAGGACACACAAAAAAGAAAACTACTCTCCCATATCCCTCATGCATATAGATGCAAAAATCCTAAACAAAATCTTAGCAAACTGAATCCAACAGCACATCAAAAAAATAATTCATCATGACCAGGTGGGCTTTATGACAGAGATGCAAGGCTGGTTAAACATACACAAATCTATAAATGCATTTCACCACATAAATAAAAGCAAGAACAAAGACCATATGATTCTCTCAAAACATGCAGAAAAAGCATTTGATAAAATCCAGCACGTTTATGATAAAAACTTTTAACAAAATAGGAATAGATGGGACATTCATTAAAATTATTAAGGCCATATACAATAAACCCACAGCCAATATCATACTGAATGGGGAAAAATTGAAAGCATTCCTGCTTAGAACAGGAACCAGACAATGTTGCTCACTATCTCTACTTCTCTTCAACATTGTGCTGGAAGTCCTTGACAGAGCAATCAGACAAGAGAGGGGAATGAAGCATGTCCAGATGGGGGCAGAGGAGGTCAAACTCTCACTCTTTGCTGATTATATGCTATTATATCTAGAAAATCCTAAGGATTCAACCAAGAGACTCCTGGAATTAATAAATGAATTCAGTAAAGTCTCGGGATACAAAATTAATGCACAAAAATCAGTGCCATTCATATACGCTAGTAACAGTCAAGCCAAAAATCAAATCAAAGATGCAACATCTTTCACAATAACGTCAAAGAAAATTAAATATTTAGGAATATATTTAATGAAGGAGGTGAGAGACATATATAGGGAGAACTATGAAACACTGAGAAAAGAGACTGTAGAAGACGTAAAGAGATGGAAATCCCTACCATGCTCATGGATTGCTAGAATCAATTGTTAAAATATCCATACTACTAAAAATGATCTACAGAATTAATGCAATCCCTACCAAAATACCAGTGTCATTCTTTACAGATTTAGAAAAAATAATTCTATGCTTCATCTGGAACCAGAGAAGACCTTGTATAGCCAAAGCAATCTTAAGCAAAAAGAACAAATTGGGAGGCATCAGTGTGCCAAATTTCAAACTTTATTACAATACTTTATTACAATAGTAACCAAAACAGCATGGTACTGGCACAAGAACAGAGACACAGACCTTTGGAATAGGATGAAGATCCCAGATATAAAATCATCCTCACGTTGTCATCTAATCTTTGACAAAGCAGAAAAAAGTATACATTGGGGAAAAGAATCTCTAGTCAGTAAGTGGAGCTGGTAAAACTGGATATCCACATGCAGAAGATTGAAACTGGATCCCCACCTCTCACCTCTCACAAAAATCAACTCATGAAGGATAATAGACTTAAACCTAAGGTGTGAAACCTTAAGAATTCTGGAAGAAAATGTTGGGAAGACTCTTAGACATCGGCCTAGGTAAAGAATTTATGAAGAAGACACCCAAAGCAATCACAGTAGCAACGAAAATAAACAAATGGGACCTGATCACATTAAAAAGTTTCTGCACAGCCAAGGAAACTATCATTAGAGCAAATAGACAACCTACAGAATGGGAAAAAGTATTTGCTTTCTACACATCCAATAAAGGGCTGGTAACAAGAATCTATATAGAATTTAAGAAAATCAACAAGAAAAAAACCAAACAACCCCATCAATAAATGGACAAAGGAACATGAACAGAAACTTTTCAAAAGAAGACAGAATAATGGCCACCAAACATATGAAAAAGTGCTCAACATCTCTAATCATTAGGGAAATTCAAATCAAAACTACAATGAGATATCACCTAACTCAAGAGAAAATGGCCTTTATCAAAAAGTCCCAAAACAACAAATGCTGGTGTGGATGTAGAAAGGTTGGAACACTCTTACACTGCTGGTGAGACTGCAAATTACTACAATCCCTGTGGAAAGTAATTTGGAGATACCTCGAAGAGCTAAAAATAAAAATACCATTTGATCTCGCAATCCCACTACTAGGCATCTTTCCAAAGGAAAAAAACATTCTATAATAAAGACATCTGCACTGTAATGTTTATTGCAGCAAAATTCACAATTGCAAAGATGTGGAAACCACCCAAGTGCCCATCAATACATGAGTGGATTAATAAAATTTGGTATATGTATACCATAGAATATTACTAAACTACAAAAAACAATGGTGAACTACTACCTCCTATATTAAACTGGATAGAGATTGAGCCCATCCTTCGAAGTGAGATATCGCAAGGATGGAAAAACATGCACCAATATACTCGCCATCAAATTGGTACTAACTGATCAACACTAAGGAGTTCACATGGTAGTAATATTCACTGGGTACCGGTTAGGTTGGGGGGCGGGTAAACCCACAACTAATGGAAGCAAAGCACACTGTATGGGGGAATGGCATGCTTGCCAGGGGCCTTAGGCAAGGCAAATGCATTACATGTAACCAAAATGTTTGTACCCCCATAATATCCTGAATTAAAAAAATAAAAATAAAAAATAAAGACATCAACAGGATGAAAAGATAAGACACAGACTGTGAGAAAATATTTGCAAAGGACATATCTGATAAAGGATATTATCCAAAATATAGGAATAACTCTTAAAACTCAACTATAAACAACCTGATTTTTTAAAAATACAGCAAAGACCTTAAGAGACACCTCCCCAAAGAGAATGTACAGATAGAAAATAAGCATGTAAAAAGATGCTCTATACCATAGGTCATCAGGGAAATGCAAATTAAAACAGCAACGAGATACCACAACA
>CAUYSK010014544.1:0-10868 GCA_963575035.1 Avahi laniger | reverse complement strand
CTC
The DNA here is from genome assembly GCA_963575035.1 of Avahi laniger. Lineage (NCBI taxonomy): Eukaryota > Metazoa > Chordata > Mammalia > Primates > Indriidae > Avahi > Avahi laniger. The sequence continues at coordinate 10,865 of CAUYSK010014544.1, read as the reverse complement.
TTTTACTCTGCTGTAATTTTCTGTATTTTAATTCATTATGAGCTTATTTTTCTTTTCTTCAATCATCATAATTATAGCAACTGCCTTAAAATTCTTATCTGCTAATTCCAGTACCTGTGGTCAGTTTCTTCATACTGTCTTCCCTCTTGAGATTGAGTCATATTTTCCTATTTCTTCATATGCTGAATAAGGGAGTGATAGTCTATTTTAGGTGTCAGTTCTATTGCATTAAGGTAGCAATCTCCAACCTTTTTGGTACCAAGGACAAGTTCCATGGAAGACAATTTTTGCACCAATGCAGGGTGGGGGAGACAGAGCTCAGGGCAGAGCTCAGAGGTCAGAGCAAGCGATGAGGAGCAGCTGTAAATACAGATGAGGCTTCATTTGCTTACCGGCCACTACCTCCTGCTGTGCTGTCCCCCAGTTCCTAAATTTCATAGAGGATAATTTTTCCATAGATCCAGGGAGGGGATGGAGGGGTGGTGGTGGAATTCTGTTACCCAGGGAAGATCCAGTCTCACTCATTGTGGGTGGGCACCATCCAATCCACTGAAGGCCTGCATGGAACAAAAAGAAAGAATTAAGGAAAATTCCTGCTCTCTCTGGAGATGGAACACTCTAGTTCTCTTGCATTTGGACACCAGAATTCCAAATTCTCCAGCATTTGGACTCCAAGACTTGTGCCAACAGTCCTCAAGTACCCCATGATCAGTTGAAAGAGGAAGAGAAGACTCAGATCTGGTTTACAGATGGTTCTGCACCATATTCAGGCACTACCCGAAAGCAGACAGTTGTACTATTGCAGCCCCTTTCTGGGGCATTACTGAAGGACAGTGGTGAAGGAAATGTTTTTCAGTGGGCAGAACTTCTGACAATTCATCTGGTTGTGCACTTTGCTCGGAAAGAGAAATGGCCTGACATGTGATTATATACTGATTCAAGGACTGTAGCCAGTGGTTTGATGGTCAGGATCTCGGAAGGACCATGACTGGAAAATTGGTAACAAAGAAATTTGGGAAAGAGGTGTAGATAGACCTATTTGAATGGTCAAAGTACATAAAGATAAGTGTTTCTCATGTCAATGCTCACCAAAGAGTGGCCTCAACAGAGGAGGACTTTAATAATCAAGTGGAGAGGATGACCTATTCTGTGAACACCACTCAGCCTCTTCCCCCTGCCACCCTTGTCACCACTCAATGGACTTATAAACAAAGTGTCCATGGTAGCAAAAATGGAAGTTATGTATGAACTTAGTAACATGGACTTCCACTCACCAAGGTCTACCTGGCTATGGCCACCGCTGAGTGCCTAGCCCATTAGCAGCAGAAACCAATACTGAATTCCTGATATGACACCATTCTCTGAGGTGATCAGCTGATGACTTGGTGGCAGATTGATTACACTGAACCCCTTCCACCAAGGAAGGGGAACCATTTTGTCCTTACTGGAATAGATACTGTGAATATGGATTGCCTTCCCTGCATGCAATGCTTCTGAACAAATTACCCTCTGAGAAATTACAGAATGCCATATTCACACAGGTATTCTGTCATGGTATTCCACACAGCATTGATTCTGGCCAAAGAACTCACTTCATAGCCAAAGAAGTATAGCAGTGGGCTCATGCTCATAGAAATCACTGGTCTTACATGTTTCCCATCATTCTAGAGCAGCTGGCTTGATATAATGGTGGAATGCCCTTTTGAAGATACAGTCCAAGTGCCAGCTAGGTGACAATACCTTTCAGGAATGTAGAAAGGTTCTGCAGAAGTTCATATATGCTCTGAATCAATGTCCAATATACCATCTTAATTTCTCTCATAGCCAGGATTCATGGGTCTAGAAATCAAGGGGTGGAAATGGGAGTGTTACCACTCTCCATTATACCTACTAACCCATTAGCTTCCTGTTTCTGCAACTTATGCTCTGCTGGCTTAGAGGTCTTAGTTCCATTGGGAAGAATACTTTTACCAGAAGACACCACACTATTCTGTTGAACTTGAAGTTAAGACTGCCACCCAGCCACTCTGGGCTCCTCACACATCTGAGTCAATAGGCTAAGAAAGGAGTTACGGTGTTGTGTGGGTTTATTGATCCAAGGAGAAATTGGACTACTGCTTCTCAGTGGACATAAGAAAGTATATGTCTGAAATATAGGAGATCTTTCAGGGTTTCTCTTAGTATTACTATGCTTTGTGATTAAGGTCAATGGGATGGCCGGGCGTGGTGGCTCACGCCTGTAATCCTAGCACTCTGGGAGGCCAAGGCTGGCAGATCGTTTGAGCTCAGGAGTTCGAAACCAGCCTGAGCAAGAGACCTTGTCTCTACTAAAAATAGAAAGAAAATTGGACAACTAAAAATATATAGAAAAAAATAGCCGGGCATGGTGGCACATGTCTGTAGTCCCAGCTACTCGGGAGGCTGAAGCAGAAGGATCGCTTGAGCCCAGGACTTTGAGGTTGCTGTGAGCTAGGATGGCGCCACGGCACTCTAGCCCGGGCAACAGAGTGAGATTCTGTCTCAAAAAAAAAAAGGTCAATGGGAAACTGCAATAACTCAATCCAGGCAGGACTACAAATGGCCCAGATCTTTTAGGAATGAAGGTTTGGGTGACCCCATCAGGTAAAGAACTGAAACAAGCTGAGGTGCTTACTGCAAGCAAAGAGAATGCAGAATGAGTGGTACAAGGAGGCAGTTATAAATATCAGCTGTAAATATGTGACCAATTATAGAAATAAAGAATGTAATTTCCATAAATATTTTCTATTTTTTCAAGAGCATGTTTGTGCATATATTAAACAAATATCTTTGTTTTCTTTTCTCTCTTATTTTGCTATCATGTAACATAAGATGTATGGAGTTTATATCAATATTTAGGAATTACTAATTTTATATCATAGAATTAAAGTTATAGGATATCAAGAGAAGCAAAAACATCAATCAAGTACTTTATCTCCTCTTCTTGGGGAGGAATTCGGGCAATTTTAGTTGTACACATAATAGTTGTATCATATTGAGCAGAACTATGACTTTGTTACTGTCTCTATTTGGAAATTAAATATGGTTTAAGGAGATACATATCAGTGCCAAATTGACAAGGGGTGGCTTTTTTGTGGTTAATTTTATGTATCAACTTGACTGAATTAAGGGATATTCAGATTACTGGGGATAATTACATTATTTCTGCAGATATCTGGGAAGGTGTTTTCAGAAGACATTTACATTTGAATCAGTGGACTGAGTAAGAAAGATTCACCCTCACTCAATGTTGGCAGGCACCATCCAGTCAGCTAAACAATAAGGCAGAGGAAAAGTGAATTGTCATACTTTCTTCTAGAGCTATGATACACTTTTTCTCCTGCTCTGGGACATCAAAACTCCAGATTGTTCAGCCTTTGGACTCAAGGACTTGCACCAATAGGCCCCCATGTTCTCAGGACTTTAGCCTTGGACTGAGAGTTATAACATTGTCTTCCCTGGTTCTGAGACCTTTGGACATGGACAGAGCCATTCTACTAGTTTCCCTGTTTCTTCATCTTGCTGATGGCCTATTATGATACTTCTCAGCCTCCATAATTTCATGAGCTAATTTCTTTAATAAATACCCCTGATTTATCTAGTGCGCACGCTCTCTCTCTCTCCCCCTCTCATCTATCTGGACTTCTAATTCAGGACATTTTAAATGTCATGTTTTAGAGAATCTAGATTTTGTTATATTCCTCCCAACAGTGTTGATTTGCATGTGTTGGTTTGTTTTAACAGGCAACAAGCTTGATTAGACTTAATGTTTATTCTTTTTCTCTTCAGCGTAAGTTCAAAAATTCAGTACAGTGATTTTAGTCTTTGTTATGTTGAGTAGAGTATGTTCTGTGCTTGCAGTTCATGTGTCAGGTAGAGATTTGAAAATATATACATAATTTATACTTTCCTCCCTCTTGACCTGCCCTTTTTAAGGATTCCTCTGTTCCTTTAAAGCAAAGCCAGTTGTCCACAATTCTATTCTCTGGCTCTTCAAGGCAAAAATACTGCAGATATTTATCTAATTTTATTTACCTCTTATTCTTGAAGATCTAGTATATAGATAACTCCCTCGGGTCATTTTCTTCTTTGAAGGGCTGCTCCCTTCTTCCAAATGTTTACTCTCATTCAAATTCTGTTTGTTTGTGTTTTTTGTCCTTTTATTTATTTGTTTGTTTACTATCTTGCACAGGGTAAATAATTCTTTTCTGCGGAAAGGTTGTTAACAATTGGTACAAACTTTTAAAAATAGGAACCTGAGAGGAATGCTGAAACTCTTAACAAACTTTATGCTCAAAATTTGCATTTTTCTTACTTACAAATTTACTCTCAATGAATTACAAAAATTTAGGTTAAAAAAACATCATTTTCTGCTCAAATCCTAAGTGAAATAGATTTTTACTTTTATAATACCTGAAAATATTTTAAAAGACATCGTCAGACAGAAACACTAATATGGATCAATTCATGTCTGATATTCTTTTTGTTAGACTTAGAAGCCCGGTATAAATAAAATCTACTTCATTCATTTCATTCATTTAACTACTATTTAATTAGCTCTACCTATGGGTGATATATTTTTAAGTGATGGAAAAATACACAGGACTAAAAATAGCATAGTACCTCCAGCTTAACAGGATAGAAAATGTTCAACAAAGTGTTACACAAACAAAAAACTGCAAATAAGAGATATGAAGGAGAGGGGCATTCTGATAATTATACATATTAGATAAAAATTATTTAGGAATGAAAGCTAGAAGAAATAACTTGAAAAAATAACTATTAAAGTAAAATCTGCCAGAAGGTAAGATCCAACTAGACAAGAATTATGTTCAGTGGCTGAACAGTGGGAGAAAATTTCAGGCAAGATAAATAGCCTGGGAAATTCAAAATGCATCTGAAAAGAGGTCAGAATAACTGGAGCACGAAGCATCGAGTGAGAGCACAATGTTAAATGAGAAATGTGAGGTAGATAGAGACCAGGTAAGTCAGGGCCTTGTGACTCAAGCTAAGAATTTCAGTCTTTATCCTTTGAGCAATAGAAAACAACTTAATCTTGTTCCATCCTCTCACAATTAGCTGTCACAACATTCAAAGTTTGATAGTAATTTTCCTATATTTTCAGGTAATGAAGAATAAATCTTCCCTTCATATAAATCATGTCTGTATTATAACTAACTTAAATTTTAGTATCATGCATAACAAAATAGAAATAAATGAACATAAAATTCTGCACGGGAAACATAAAACAAAGGAAAATAGTTGTGCATATGTTTTACTTCACAAATTAGATACATTTAACGTTAGTTAATGGAAGGGTGGCCAATAGGTTGATGGAGGGTGTTAAAAAGCATGAGGTCTTATCTCATTCAGATAATATTTATGGCATGGTTGATTAAGTACATATCTGAACATAATTGTGATTTATCTAGTAGTTCTAAGTGACTGCAATGTTTTTCAAAATCACAGTTGACAAATTCACTGGGGAATGGTCATATCTTTATCTTGCCAGAAACAGTACCAATCATGTGTATCCTTTGATGGGGTCTCAGAGGAGCAGTGATCACACAGTTATACCATGGCAAACTTGAACCTATTACAAAGAGTATTTAGCAATATAGCTCTTATTTTTGAAAGGCCAGCATAGATACATGAAAATTTACCCATATTTATATTCAAGGAAAAGCAACAGAATTTATGACTGATAAATAGCCTAGCACTTTAAGCTCATCCAGAGACCTCTTTTAAGTTTGAGGGAAATTTGTACTGTTGAGAAGCACTAGATGGAATCCAGCTGTATTCTAATCCCATTTCAATCTATCATCACAGAAAATATTGACTATTTTTTCCTTAGACATGCAGCTGTCAACTACCCAATTATGGATCTAGATTTACATTATAGTTTTATTTCCTACCTATTCATTTTCATCTAAAACACTTGTTCCATGAAACAGCTTTTGCTGTCTGAAAAAGGAAAACAGGATATGCAGTCTCATCAAACCTGTCAATGGATGTGCTTGGGCACAGCAAATAATATTTGCTAAATTCAAGGGAATATATTTCTACTTTGAAGAAATGATAAAACCACTATACACTCACATGCATTATTAATATCATATTTATCACTCTAATAAGAAGATTGCTATTGTGTGCTCATCGTTATAAGTACTTACCATTGTCCCTCCACCCCCAGAGCCTATTACACATTCAAGCATTTGCAAAATGTGTATGCCTCGCTTGGGAAGTAGGCTAAGTAACAAAAGCCCCTGAGTGATTGTGTAGACTACAAAACCTTAGGTAAACTCAGTAAGGTTTTATAAGCAGTAGCAGAGGGACTATATTAGTAAGGATAGGCAAGATTGCAACGATAATTGGATCCAAACTGTAATAACTCTACAGTATAAAAATTGATTTCTTTCTCATAAAACAATTTTTAGCTAATGGTCAGACCGATGGAATCAATCTCTTCTGTGTGGTTTTGTAAGAATCCAAGGTCCTTCTGTCTCATAGCACAACCATCCTTTAGGATATCATTTCCAATTAGATCCGATCATTGAATGGGGAAAAAGAGATCATGAGAGAGGTTTCTTAAAAGCCTTGATCCAGAAGTAGCAAATGTCACTTCCATTTACTTTCTATTGGGAAGAACCAATAGTATGGTCACCCATAACTGCAAGGGAACTGGAAAATGCAGCCCTTGCCTAACAATGTAATTTCAAGTTACCATTGTATATTATGGAGAGGGAAAAAAGATTTTGGTAGATAACTTATTTTCACTACCAAAGAGAAATGATTTTATTCAATTGCTCTGGACATAAAAGTGTGCTCTATTTTTTCTCCATTTGTTAGTTTTTCTGGCTAATCACGCATGTGTGATGTTCATAAAAGCTAAGCAACTTATACTAGTGCAATAACTTGAATTAAATCTATTAAAAATAATATTAGGTTATTAAGTATGAAATGTCCGATTTCCTTAAGTGCTATTTGACAGTTAATATCTCTGATATTTTCACTTTAACACTTTTTGTCTTATTTTTATTGTGAAGGTACATCCTCAACCTTTCAAACCCATGTTTTGGCTTGTGATTATCTTTCACATTTTTTTACAGCAATTTTTGTGAAACCATGGATAAGTCAAAAATTCGTGTTATTTTCGAATATGAGATTTTTGTGGAACCAATGCAGCACAGACAGCTCTAAACAGCAACAAAGTGTTTTTGAGAAGGATGTGGCTCATGAACGCACAGTACATTCATGATTTGAGAAGTGTTCTGGTGATTTTAATCTTGAAAACGAGCCATGTGGATGACCTGGACCAAGGTGGATAATGATGAGCTGAAAGCTGAAGTGGAAGTGAATCCATCTCAACCTATGTGTGAATTAGCAGCAAGGTTTGACGTTACTACTCCAACAATATTGGGTCATTTGAAACAAATTGGCAAGGTAAAAAAGCTGGATAGATGGGTTCCACATGAATTAAATGAGCGTCGGAAGAGAAATCTTCTCGAAGCATGCCTTTCTTTGCTGTCGCAACATAAAGGTGAACCATTTCTTCACCGTATTGTTATGTGTGATGACAAATGGATTCTTTTTGACAATTGCACACATTCAGCACAATGGCTGGACAAAGATGAAGTGCCAAAACACTGTCCAAAACTGAATATTCATCAAAAAAAGTTAATAGTGTCAGTTTGGTGGTCCAGTGCTGGTATTATCCACCATAGCTTCATGAAACATGGTCAGTTGATTACCGTGGATGTCTACTGCAACCAACACAATGAAATGATGAGGATACTTGTGATTAAGCAGCCGAGACTGGTCAATAGAGACAGGCCAATCCTCGCAAGACAACGCTTGACCACATGTTGCACAAACAATGCTGCTCAAACTACAGAGGCTGGACTTGGAAACTCTCTGTCATCACTGTATTCACCAGACCTTGCACCAACTGACTACCACTTCTTCCAGGCTTTGGACCACTTCTTGCAAGGAAAAATATTCAGTTCTCAACAAGCTGTGGAAAATGCCTTTTGCAATTTCATTGTCACTTGCTCTCCAGGCCTCTTTACTGGTGGCATAAACAAGTTAACGTAAAGATGGCAAAACCATGTGAATAATTTAGGCACATACTTTGATTAAGCACATACCACTTCTTTTTTGAGAGAAAATAAACTACACTTTTGATTCAAAACCAGACATTTCATATTTAATAACCTAATACAAAAGTCAGCAAATGGAGCTCAGAGAGCTAAACAGCAGAAGACACTGTAACTCAGTATTCCATCTGAATCTATAACAAAATAAAGGACGAAAGGGGCTTGAAATTTGAAGTCAATCTGGCATTCCCAGTGATGATATAATATAATAATTTTAATTACTTTATTACATTTTAATAAAGCCACATAATTTTACTATGTAATATGCATATTTTTCTGTTTTTTCAATATTCTGGGAACTTCCAGGGAAAAAGAATATGCCCTGAGACATAATGCATTAAATAAATTATCTTCAGAAAGTCAGTGCAAAATTTAGTTTGACATAGTTACAACATGGTATGACTAACTAAAGTGGTTTTAAAATTAGAAATGTTTGCTGATACCTGCCTATCTACTCTTCTAATTTTTGTGTGCCGGTGAAACAGTAAGTTCACAATAGATTGTCTTTAAATAATAAACATCTCTATTACATGAGCCAAAATGAGAGCAAGGAGGTTCGTTTTTGCCTCTGACCTTGATTTTCCTCTGGCAACATTCAAAAAACCATTGGCTCAGCCACATTGGCCAGGCTGCAGTATCGCAAGTTTTTTCCCGCTGGTCCTAGTTCTCTAGAAAGCTACTGATATTGGTTGTCTTTTCCCTTTTATTATAGTTTTTTTCTGAATTTTATTTGACCGTTTTCTATTTAAAATTTTTATCTCCTCAAATGTCTTTCTGAAGGCCTAAGGATAGTAGTCAGAAAGACTCATAAATCTACAGGTGCAGTGTTTTATTGATGAGCACATCATAGTGCTTTATTAAATGTCTGTTAGACTATATCTATTGTTCTAGTTTTGTGAATACTGCCATTGGATCCCCAGGATATGTATTCAAGGACCAGGCTCAGAGCATATTACTTTTAATATGCCCCTGCCATGCGCTGTGTGTATGTAGAAAAGACTTAACTTATATTTTTTGGAGAACATCCTAGTATATATTTCAGGTTCCTGTGGTGGAGCTTTCTCTTGTCTCCATCTTGTAGTGTTTGGGAGGTGCCCATTGCTCAGTGCTAGATGAAAAGAGCAATTTGTTTAATAATCTATAATGTTTATATTATAGTCATGTGTTTGTATACTTGCACATACTTAGAATAAACCTAGATATCCATTAAGACTTCATTTTTTCCTGTAAAATTTTTGGGGCAGTATAGTCTTCCAGCATCTTCTAGTGAGGTTAAAGAATAAGGGTTGTTTTTAGGGATACATGGGAGATTTGTAAACCATGAAGTACTATATGTACATTAATTGTCATTGATATGGCAATATATAAAACATCAATTTAGATATAACTTCAATTTTTTAACTTATGATATTTTACTGTTCTATCTAAACTAAAATAGGCTGTGACTGTTATTTATTCTCTGAAGTGCAACAGAATTTAGCACCAAAAAGTGTGATAATAGCTGAAGTTCAAACCCAAGTTCCGCTGTTTACTGTCTTATACAAATTACTTGTCTTCTCTTTTCTTTCTGACTTTCTTTATCTATGAAATGCAGGCATAATAATAATTATAATACAACATGACTCATAAATTAAATGAAGATAAAATATATTAATACATATAAAGAACCCAAAATTATCATGGAAACATAATAAACTTTATATATTATCATTCTTTCTTTCTTTGACTAACAATTTTATTAAAGCTACAGACTATATAAAGAAGTGTCATAGCAAGAATATAAATCCAGTGGATATTTATAAAACCAGACACTAATAGTCTATTAATATGATGAATTAAACTAACTCACTATGACTGACACAATGAAAATGTGAGCATCTGATAAAGTGGGGGAAGATACAGGAACGAGCACACACCGTGAGTAAGGAGTCTCCACCCACAGCTGTCTTTCCACAAGTATTCTTACCAGTTATCAGCTTGTTGGCTCCAAGGTTCTCCTTGTCTGGAGTGCAAGAATGATTTGAGGGAAATTATAAGCCATGTTTCTACTCCACTCCAGACTAAATTTAGAGGTCTGAGGGAAGAACAAAGTACATATAAATGGAATCCAAGTCTTGGAGGACAGCAAAAAGAGAATTTCTAAGCTATTTTTTGGTATAACCTAGCTGTTCATGTTACTATACCATCATTTTACTCATTCTACTCATGCTGCTTTTCTTTAAAAAAAAACACATTAATAATATTTAGTAATGAAAATGATCTCTCAAATTATTGGACATCAACTTTAATGTGACATTTGAAAACAATACATTACTAATGGAAAAATAAAAATCCACCACTTTTGATCTTCACAATATTAAAAAAGTAGTACAGATATAGATAGATGCAAAATTTGGAACAATTAAGCTAGGAATAAGGTGAAGAGAAATGATCTACTTAAAAAATCTAAAATACCCTTTTTACAGATTTTTATCAATAATCAAGAAGATGTAGTAATAATATAATTAATAACCCAGGCTCTAAGTTCTCACATCAAAATTAAATGAGCTTATTTCTTCATGTTCTAACATTCAGCACTACCATATTTTGGTTATAAGTACTATTTATGAAAGAAACATCCATTAAACATGATTTTCCTTCTGTTAAGTAGACATTTCTATCAGCTTTTTTATTTCATTCCTGGATGTGTAG